>JAXFYN010001247.1:0-39000 GCA_036172215.1 Camellia granthamiana
GTTTTGCGCAGTTTTTCACTCGCGCCGTTTTGCGCAGTTTATCAGTCACGCCGTTTTGCGCATCGTACGGTTTTGCGCAGTTTATCCCTCGCGCGGTTTTGCGCACCGCACGATTTTCCGCAGTTTGTCACTCGCGCCGTTTTGCGTATCGCACGGTTTTGTGCAGTTTCTCACTCGCGCGGTTTTACGCATCGCACCGTTTTGTGCAGTTTATCACTCGCGCGGTTTTGCGCATCGAACAGTTTTGCGCAGTTTGTCACTCGCGCCGTTTTGCGCATCGCACCGTTTTGCGCAGTTTCTCACTCGCGCCGTTTTGCGCATCGCACCGTTTTGCGCAGTTTCTCACTCGCGCCGTTTTGCGCATCGCACAGTTTTGCGCAGTCTGTCCCTCGAGCGGTTTTGCGCATCGCACCGTTTTGCGCAGTTTCTAACTCGCGCCGTTTTGCGCATCGCACGATTTTGCGCAGTTTATAAGTCGCGCCGTTTTGCGCATCGCGCGGTTTTCTGCAAGATATCACTCGCGCGGTTTTGAGCATCGCACCGTTTTGCGCAGTTTCTCACTCGCGCCGTTTGGCGCATCGCACGGTTTTGCGCAGTTTATCTCTCACGCGATTTTGCGCATCGCACTGTTTTGCGCAGTTTATCACTCGAGCCGTTTTGCGCATCGCACGGTTTTGCGCAGTTTATCACTCGCGCCGTTTTGCGCATCGCACGGTTTTGCGCAATTTACCACTCGCGCGGTTTTGCGCATCGCACGGTTTTTCGCAGTTTCTCACTCGCACAGTTTTACGCATCGTACCGTTTTGCGCATCGCGCCGTTTTGCGCAGTTTGTCACTCGCGCCGTTTTGCGCATCGCACCGTTTTGCGCAGTTTCTCACTCGCGCGGTTTTGCGCAGTTTATCAGTCGCGCCGTTTCGCGCATCGTACGGTTTTGCGCAGTTTATCCCTCGCGCGGTTTTGCGCATCGCACGATTTTCCGCAGTTTGTCACTCGCGCCGTTTTGCGTATCGCACGGTTTTGCGCAGTTTCTCACTCGCGCGGTTTTACGCATCGCACCGTTTTGCGCAGTTTGTCACTCGCGCCGTTTTGCGTATCGCACGGTTTTGCGCAGTTTCTCACTCGCGCGGTTTTACGCATCGCACCGTTTTGCGCAGTTTATCACTCGCGCCGTTTTGCGCATCGCACCGTTTTGCGCAGTTTACCACTCGCGCGGTTTTGCGCATCGCACCGTTTTGCGCAGTTTATCACTCGCGCCGTTTTGCGCATCGCACCGTATTGCGCAGTTTTTCAGTCGCGCCGTTTTGCGCATCGCACGGTTTTGCGCAGTTTATCACTCGTGCGGTTTTGCGCATCGCACGGTTTTGCGCAGTTTGTCACTCGCGCCGTTTTGCGCATCGCACGGTTTTGCGCAGTTTCTCACTCGCGCCGTTTTACGCATCGCACCGTTTTGCGCAGTTTCTCACTCGCGCCGTTTTGCGCATCGCACCGTTTTGCGCAGTTTATCACTCGCGCCGTTCTGCGCATCGCACGGTTTTGCGCAGTTTGTCCCTCGCGCGGTTTTGCGCATCGCACCGTTTTGCGCAGTTTATCACTCGCGCTGTTTTGCGCAGTTTATCAGTCGCGCCGTTTTGCGCATCGTACGGTTTTGCGCAGTTTATCCCTCGCGCGGTTTTGCGCATCGCACGATTTTTCGCAGTTTGTCACTCGCGCCGTTTTGCGTATCGCACGGTTTTGCGCAGTTTCTCACTCGCGCGGTTTTACGCATCGCACCGTTTTGCGCAGTTTGTCACTCGCGCCGTTTTGCGTATCGAACGGTTTTGCGCAGTTTTCCACTCGCGCGGTTTTACGCATCGCACCGTTTTGCGCAGTTTGTCACTCGCGCCGTTTTGCGTATCGCACGGTTTTGCGCAGTTTCTCACTCGCGCGGTTTTACGCATCGCACCGTTTTGCGCAGTTTATCAGTCGCACCGTTTTGCGCATCGCACGGTTTTGCGCAGTTTACCACTCGCGCGGTTTTGCGCATCGCACCGTTTTGCGCAGTTTATCACTCGCGCCGTTTTGCGCATCGAACCGTTTGGCGCAGTTTTTTCACTCGCGCCGTTTTGCGCATCGCACGGTTTTGCACAGTTTCTCACTCGCGCGGTTTAACGCATCGCACCGTTTTGCGCAGTTTTTCAGTCGCGCCGTTTTGCGCATCGCACGGTTTTGCGCAGTTTATCACTCGCGCGGTTTTGCGCATCGCACGGTTTTGCGCAGTTTGTCACTCGCGCCGTTTTGCGCATCGCACGGTTTTGCGCAGTTTCTCACTCGCGCGATTTTCCGCATCGCACCGTTTTGCCCTGTTTATCAGTCGCGCTGTTTTACGCATCGCACGGTTTTGCGCAGTTTATCACTCGCGCGGTTTTGCGCATCGCACGGTTTTGCGCAGTTTCTCACTCGCGCGGTTTAACGCATCGCACCGTTTTGCGCAGTTTATCACTCGCGCCGTTTTGCGCATCGCACGGTGTTGCGCAGTTTGTCACTCCCGCCGTTTTGCGCATCGCACAGTTTTGCGCAGTTTATCACTCGCGCGGTTTTACGCATCGCACGGTTTTGCGCAGTTTGTCACTCGCGCCGTTTTGCGCATCGCACGGTTTTGCGCAGTTTCTCACTCGCGCGGTTTTACGCATCGCACCGTTTTGCGCAGTTTCTCACTCGCGCGGTTTTGCGCATCGCACCGTGTTGCGCGGTTTCTCACTCGTGCGGTTTTGCGCATCGCACCGTCTTGCGCAGTTTATCACTCGCGCCGTTTTGCGCATCGCACGGTTTTGCGTAGTTTCTCACTCGCGCCGTTTTGCGCATCGCACGGTTTTGCGCAGTTTCTCACTCGCCCGGTTTTACGCATCGTACCGTTTTGCGCAGTTTATCATTCGCGCGGTTTTGCGCATCGCACAGTTTTGCGCAGTTTGTCACTCGCGCCGTTTTGCGCATCGCACAGTTTTGCGCAGTTTCTCACACGCGCCGTTTTGCGCATCGCACGGTTTTGCGCAGTTTATCCCTCGCGCGGTGTTGCTCATCGCACCGTTTTACGCAGTTTCTCACTCGCGCCGTTTTGCGCATCACACTGTTTTGCGCAGTTTATCACTCGCGCCATTTTGCGCATCGCACGGCTTTGCGCGGTTTGTCACTCGCGCCGTTCTGCGTATCGCACGGTTTTGCACAGTTTGCCACTCGCGCGGTTTTCCGCATCGCACCTTTTTGCGCAGTTTATCAGTCGCGCCGTTTTGCACATCGCACGGTTTTGCACAGTTTAACACTCGCGTGATTTTGCGCGTCGCACCGTTTTGCGCAGTTTATCACTCGCGCCGTTTTGCGCATCGCACCGTTTTGTGCAGTTTATCACTCGCGCGGTTTTGCGCATCGAACAGTTTTGCGCAGTTTGTCACTCGCGCCGTTTTGCGCATCGCACCGTTTTGCGCAGTTTCTCACTCGCGCCGTTTTGCGCGTCGCACAGTTTTGCGCAGTCTGTCCCTCGCGCGGTTTTGCGCATCGCACCGTTTTGCGCAGTTTCTAACTCGCGCCGTTTTGCGCATCGCACGATTTTGCGCAGTTTATAAGTCGCGCCGTTTTGCGCATCGCGCGGTTTTCTGCAAGATATCACTCGCGCGGTTTTGAGCATCGCACCGTTTTGCGCAGTTTCTCACTCGCGCCGTTTTGCGCATCGCACGGTTTTGCGCAGTTTATCCCTCACGCGGTTTTGCGCATCGCACTGTTTTGCGCAGTTTATCACTCGAGCCGTTTTGCGCATCGCACGGTTTTGCGCAGTTTATCACTCGCGCCGTTTTGCGCATCGCACGGTTTTGCGCAGTTTACCACTCGCGCGGTTTTGCGCATCGCACGGTTTTTCGCAGTTTCTCACTCGCACGGTTTTACGGATTGTACCGTTTTGCGCATCGCACCGTTTTGCGCAGTTTGTCACTCGCGCCGTTTTGCGCATCTCACCGTTTTGCGCAGTTTCTCACTCGCGCGATTTTACGCATCGCACCGTTTTGCACAGTTTATCACTCGCGCCGTTTTGCGCATCGCACGGTGTTGCGCAGTTTGTCACTCACGCCGTTTTGCGCAGTTTCTCACTCGCGCGATTTTACGCATCGCACCGTTTTGCGCAGTTTCTCACTCGCGCGGTTTTGCGCATCGCACCGTTTTGCGCGGTTTCTCACTCGTGCGGTTTTGCGCATCGCACCGTCTTGCGCAGTTTATCACTCGCGCCGTTTTGCGCATCGCACAGTTTTGCGTAGTTTCTCACTCGCGCCGTTTTGCGCATCGCACGGTTTTGCGCAGTTTCTCACTCGCCCGGTTTTACGCATCGTACCGTTTTGCGCAGTTTATCATTCGCGCGGTTTTGCGCATCGCACAGTTTTGCGCAGTTTGTCACTCGCGCCGTTTTGCGCATCGCACAGTTTTGCGCAGTTTCCCACTCGCGCCGTTTTGCGCATCGCACGGTTTTGCGCAGTTTATCCCTCGCGCGGTGTTGCTCATCGCACCGTTTTACGCAGTTTCTCACTCGCGCCGTTTTGCGCATCGCACTGTTTTGCGCAGTTTATCACTCGCGCCATTTTGCGCATCGCACGGCTTTGCGCTGTTTGTCACTCGCGCCGTTCTGCGTATCGCACGGTTTTGCGCAGTTTGCCACTAGCGCGGTTTTTCGCATCGCACCTTTTTGCGCAGTTTATCAGTCGCGCCGTTTTGCGCATCGCACGGTTTTGCACAGTTTATCACTTGCGGGGTTTTGCGCGTCGCACCGTTTTGCGCAGTTTATCACTCGCGCCGTTTTGCGCATCGCACCGTTTTGTGCAGTTTATCACTCGCGCGGTTTTCCGCATCGAACAGTTTTGCGCAGTTTGTCACTCGCGCCGTTTTGCGCATCGCACCGTTTTGCGCAGTTTCTCACTCGCGCCGTTTTGCGCATCGCACAGTTTTGCGCAGTCTGTCCCTCGAGCGGTTTTGCGCATCGCACCGTTTTGCGCAGTTTCTAACTCGCGCCGTTTTGCGCATCGCACGATTTTGCGCAGTTTATAAGTCGCGCCGTTTTGCGCATCGCGCGGTTTTCTGCAAGATATCACTCGCGCGGTTTTGAGCATCGCACCGTTTTGCGCAGTTTCTCACTCGCGCCGTTTTGCGCATCGCACGATTTTGCGCAGTTTATCTCTCACGCGATTTTGCGCATCGCACTGTTTTGCGCAGTTTATCACTCGAGCCGTTTTGCGCATCGCACGGTTTTGCGCAGTTTATCACTCGCGCCGTTTTGCGCATCGCACGGTTTTGCGCAATTTACCACTCGCGCGGTTTTGCGCATCGCACGGTTTTTCGCAGTTTCTCACTCGCACGGTTTTACGCATCGTACCGTTTTGCGCATCGCGCCGTTTTGCGCAGTTTGTCACTCGCGCCGTTTTGCGCATCGCACCGTTTTGCGCAGTTTCTCACTCGCGCGGTTTTGCGCAGTTTATCAGTCGCGCCGTTTCGCGCATCGTACGGTTTTGCGCAGTTTATCCCTCGCGCGGTTTTGCGCATCGCACGATTTTCCGCAGTTTGTCACTCGCGCCGTTTTGCGTATCGCACGGTTTTGCGCAGTTTCTCACTCGCGCGGTTTTACGCATCGCACCGTTTTGCGCAGTTTGTCACTCGCGCCGTTTTGCGTATCGCACGGTTTTGCGCAGTTTCTCACTCGCACGGTTTTACGCATCGCACCGTTTTGCACAGTTTATCAGTCGCACCGTTTTGCGCATCGCACGGTTTTGCGCAGTTTACCACTCGCGCGGTTTTGCGCATCGCACCGTTTTGCGCAGTTTATCACTCGCGCCGTTTTGCGCATCGCACCGTATTGCGCAGTTTTTCAGTCGCGCCGTTTTGCGCATCGCACGGTTTTGCGCAGTTTATCACTCGTGCGGTTTTGCGCATCGCACGGTTTTGCGCAGTTTGTCACTCGCGCCGTTTTGCGCATCGCACGGTTTTGCGCAGTTTCTCACTCGCGCCGTTTTACGCATCGCACCGTTTTGCGCAGTTTCTCACTCGCGCCGTTTTGCGCATCGCACCGTTTTGCGCAGTTTATCACTCGCGCCGTTCTACGCATCGCACGGTTTTGCGCAGTTTGTCCCTTGCGCGGTTTTGCGCATCGCACCGTTTTGCGCAGTTTATCACTCGCGCTGTTTTGCGTAGTTTATCAGTCGCGCCGTTTTGCGCATCGTACGGTTTTGCGCAGTTTATCCCTCGCGCGGTTTTGCGCATCGCACGATTTTCCACAGTTTGTCACTCGCGCCGTTTTGCGTATCGCACGGTTTTGCGCAGTTTCTCACTCGCGCGGTTTTACGCATCGCACGGTTTTGCGCAGTTTGTCACTCGCGCCGTTTTGCGTATCGCACGGTTTTGCGCAGTTTCCCACTCGCGCGGTTTTACGCATCGCACCGTTTTGCGCAGTTTGTCACTCGCGCCGTTTTGCGTATCGCACGGTTTTGCGCAGTTTCTCACTCGCGCGGTTTTACGCATCGCACCGTTTTGCGCAGTTTATCAGTCGCACCGTTTTGCGCATCGCACGGTTTTGCGCAGTTTACCACTCGCGCGGTTTTGCGCATCGCACGGTTTTGCGCAGTTTATCACTCGTGCGGTTTTGCGCATCGCACCGTTTTGCGCAGTTTATCACTCGCGCTGTTTTGCGCAGTTTATCAGTCGCGCCGTTTTGCGCATCGTACGGTTTTGCGCAGTTTATCCCTCGCGCGGTTTTGCGCATCGCACGATTTTCCGCAGTTTGTCACTCGCGCCGTTTTGCGTATCGCACGGTTTTGCGCAGTTTCTCACTCGCGCGGTTTTACGCATCGCACCGTTTTGCGCAGTTTGTCACTCGCGCCGTTTTGCGTATCGCACGGTTTTGCGCAGTTTCCCACTCGCGCGGTTTTACGCATCGCACCGTTTTACGCAGTTTGTCACTCGCGCCGTTTTGCGTATCGCACGGTTTTGCGCAGTTTCTCACTCGCGCGGTTTTACGCATCGCACCGTTTTGCGCAGTTTATCAGTCGCACCGTTTTGCGCATCGCACGGTTTTGCGCAGTTTACCACTCGCGCGGTTTTGCGCATCGCACGGTTTTGCGCAGTTTATCACTCGTGCGGTTTTGCGCATCGCACGGTTTTGCGCAGTTTGTCACTCGCGCCGTTTTGCGCATCGCACGGTTTTGCGCAGTTTCTCACTCGTGCGGTTTTGCGCATCGCACGGTTTTGCGCAGTTTGTCACTCGCGCCGTTTTGCGCATCGCACGGTTTTGCGCAGTTTCTCACTCGCGCCGTTTTACGCATCGCACCGTTTTGCGCAGTTTCTCACTCGCGCCGTTTTGCGCATCGCACCGTTTTGCGCAGTTTATCACTCGCGCCGTTCTGCGCATCGCACGGTTTTGCGCAGTTTGTCCCTCGCGCGGTTTTGCGCATCGCACCGTTTTGCGCAGTTTATCACTCGCGCTGTTTTGCGCAGTTTATCAGTCGCGCCGTTTTGCGCATCGTACGGTTTTGCGCAGTTTATCCCTCGCGCGGTTTTGCGCATCGCACGATTTTCCGCAGTTTGTCACTCGCGCCGTTTTGCGTATCGCACGGTTTTGCGCAGTTTCTCACTCGCGCGGTTTTACGCATCGCACCGTTTTGCGCAGTTTGTCACTCGCGCCGTTTTGCGTATCGCACGGTTTTGCGCAGTTTCCCACTCGCGCGGTTTTACGCATCGCACCGTTTTGCGCAGTTTGTCACTCGCGCCGTTTTGCGTATCGCACGGTTTTGCGCAGTTTCTCACTCGCGCGGTTTTACGCATCGCACCGTTTTGCGCGGTTTATCAGTCGCACCATTTTGCGCATCGCACGGTTTTGCGCAGTTTACCACTCGCGCGGTTTTGCGCATCGCACGGTTTTGCGCAGTTTATCACTCGTGCGGTTTTGCGCATCGCACCGTTTTGCGCAGTTTATCACTCGCGCTGTTTTGCGCAGTTTATCAGTCGCGCCGTTTTGCGCATCGTACGGTTTTGCGCAGTTTATCCCTCGCGCGGTTTTGCGCATCGCACGATTTTCCGCAGTTTGTCACTCGCGCCGTTTTGCGTATCGCACGGTTTTGCGCAGTTTCTCACTCGCGCGGTTTTACGCATCGCACCGTTTTGCGCAGTTTGTCACTCGCGCCGTTTTGCGTATCGCACGGTTTTGCGCAGTTTCCCACTCGCGCGGTTTTACGCATCGCACCGTTTTACGCAGTTTGTCACTCGCGCCGTTTTGCGTATCGCACGGTTTTGCGCAGTTTCTCACTCGCGCGGTTTTACGCATCGCACCGTTTTGCGCAGTTTATCAGTCGCACCGTTTTGCGCATCGCACGGTTTTGCGCAGTTTACCACTCGCGCGGTTTTGCGCATCGCACGGTTTTGCGCAGTTTATCACTCGTGCGGTTTTGCGCATCGCACGGTTTTGCGCAGTTTGTCACTCGCGCCGTTTTGCGCATCGCACGGTTTTGCGCAGTTTCTCACTCGTGCGGTTTTGCGCATCGCACGGTTTTGCGCAGTTTGTCACTCGCGCCGTTTTGCGCATCGCACGGTTTTGCGCAGTTTCTCACTCGCGCCGTTTTACGCATCGCACCGTTTTGCGCAGTTTCTCACTCGCGCCGTTTTGCGCATCGCACCGTTTTGCGCAGTTTATCACTCGCGCCGTTCTGCGCATCGCACGGTTTTGCGCAGTTTGTCCCTCGCGCGGTTTTGCGCATCGCACCGTTTTGCGCAGTTTCTCACTCGCGCTGTTTTGCGCAGTTTATCAGTCGCGCCGTTTTGCGCATCGTACGGTTTTGCGCAGTTTATCCCTCGCGCGATTTTGCGCATCGCACGATTTTCCGCAGTTTGTCAGTCGCGCCGTTTTGCGTATCGCACGGTTTTGCGCAGTTTCTCACTCGCGCGGTTTTACGCATCGCACCGTTTTGCGCAGTTTATCACTCGCGCCGTTTTGCGCATCGCACCGTTTTGCGCAGTTTTTCAGTCGCGCCGTTTTGCGCATCGCACGGTTTTGCGCAGTTTGTCACTCGCGCGGTTTTGCGCATCGCACGGTTTTGCGCAGTTTCTCACTCGCGCGGTTTTCCGCATCGCACCGTTTTGCGCTGTTTATCAGTCGCGCTGTTTTGCGCATCGCACGGTTTTGCGCTGTTTATCACTCGCGCGGTTTTGCGCATCGCACGGTTTTGCGCAGTTTCTCACTCGCGCGGTTTAACGCATCGCACCGTTTTGCGCAGTTTATCACTCGCGCCGTTTTGCGCATCGCACGGTGTTGCGCAGTTTGTCACTCCCGCCGTTTTGCGCATCGCACAGTTTTGCGCAGTTTATCACTCGCGCGGTTTTACGCATCGCACGGTTTTGCGCAGTTTGTCACTCGCGCCGTTTTGCGCATCGCACGGTTTTGCACAGTTTCTCACTCGCGCCGTTTTACGCATCGCACCGTTTTGCGCAGTTTCTCACTCGCGCGATTTTGCGCATCGCACCGTTTTGCGCAGTTTCTCACTCGTGCGGTTTTGCGCATCGCACCGTCTTGCGCAGTTTATCACTCGCGCCGTTTTGCGCATCGCACGGTTTTGCGTAGTTTCTCACTCGCGCCGTTTTGCGCATCGCACGGTTTTGCGCAGTTTCTCACTCGCCCGGTTTTACGCATCGTACCCTTTTGCGCAGTTTATCATTCGCGCGGTTTTGCGCATCGCACAGTTTTGCGCAGTTTGTCACTCGCGCCGTTTTGCGCATCGCACAGTTTTGCGCAGTTTCCCACTCGCGCCGTTTTGCGCATCGCACGGTTTTGCGCAGTTTATCCCTCGCGCGGTGTTGCTCATCGCACCGTTTTACGCAGTTTCTCACTCGCGCCGTTTTGCGCATCGCACTGTTTTGCGCAGTTTATCACTCGCGCCATTTTGCGCATCGCACGGCTTTGCGCGGTTTGTCACTCGCGCCGTTCTGCGTATCGCACGGTTTTGCGCAGTTTGCCACTAGCGCGGTTTTTCGCATCGCACCTTTTTGCGCAGTTTATCAGTCGCGCCGTTTTGCGCATCGCACGGTTTTGCACAGTTTATCACTCGCGTGGTTTTGCGCGTCGCACCGTTTTGCGCAGTTTATCACTCGCGCCGTTTTGCGCATCGCACCGTTTTGTGCAGTTTATCACTCGCACGGTTTTCCGCATCGAACAGTTTTGCGCAGTTTGTCACTCGCGCCGTTTTGCGCATCGCACCGTTTTGCGCAGTTTCTCACTCGCGCCGTTTTGCGCATCGCACAGTTTTGCGCAGTCTGTCCCTCGAGCGGTTTTGCGCATCGCACCGTTTTGCGCAGTTTCTAACTCGCGCCGTTTTGCGCATCGCACGATTTTGCACAGTTTATAAGTCGCGCCGTTTTGCGCATCGCGCGGTTTTCTGCAAGATATCACTCGCGCGGTTTTGAGCATCGCACCGTTTTGCGCAGTTTCTCACTCGCGCCGTTTTGCGCATCGCACGGTTTTGCGCAGTTTATCTCTCACGCGATTTTGCGCATCGCACTGTTTTGCGTAGTTTATCACTCGAGCCGTTTTGCGCATCGCACGGTTTTGCGCAGTTTATCACTCGCGCCGTTTTGCGCATCGCACGGTTTTGCGCAATTTACCACTCGCGCGGTTTTGCGCATCGCACGGTTTTTCGCAGTTTCTCACTCGCACGGTTTTACGCATCGTACCGTTTTGCGCATCGCGCCGTTTTGCGCAGTTTGTCACTCGCGCCGTTTTGCGCATCGCACCGTTTTGCGCAGTTTCTCACTCGCGCGGTTTTGCGCAGTTTATCAGTCGCGCCGTTTCGCGCATCGTACGGTTTTGCGCAGTTTATCCCTCGCGCGGTTTTGCGCATCGCACGATTTTCCGCAGTTTGTCACTCGCGCCGTTTTGCGTATCGCACGGTTTTGCGCAGTTTCTCACTCGCGCGGTTTTACGCATCGCACCGTTTTGCGCAGTTTGTCACTCGCGCCGTTTTGCGTATCGCACGGTTTTGCGCAGTTTCTCACTCGCACGGTTTTACGCATCGCACCGTTTTGCACAGTTTATCAGTCGCACGGTTTTGCGCATCGCACGGTTTTGCGCAGTTTACCACTCGCGCGGTTTTGCGCATCGCACCGTTTTGCGCAGTTTATCACTCGCGCCGTTTTGCGCATCGCACCGTATTGCGCAGTTTTTCAGTCGCGCCGTTTTGCGCATCGCACGGTTTTGCGCAGTTTATCACTCGTGCGGTTTTGCGCATCGCACGGTTTTGCGCAGTTTGTCACTCGCGCCGTTTTGCGCATCGCACGGTTTTGCGCAGTTTCTCACTCGCGCCGTTTTACGCATCGCACCGTTTTGCGCAGTTTCTCACTCGCGCCGTTTTGCGCATCGCACCGTTTTGCGCAGTTTATCACTCGCGCCGTTCTACGCATCGCACGGTTTTGCGCAGTTTGTCCCTTGCGCGGTTTTGCGCATCGCACCGTTTTGCGCAGTTTATCACTCGCGCTGTTTTGCGTAGTTTATCAGTCGCGCCGTTTTGCGCATCGTACGGTTTTGCGCAGTTTATCCCTCGCGCGGTTTTGCGCATCGCACGATTTTCCGCAGTTTGTCACTCGCGCCGTTTTGCGTATCGCACGGTTTTGCGCAGTTTCTCACTCGCGCGGTTTTACGCATCGCACCGTTTTGCGCAGTTTGTCACTCGCGCCGTTTTGCGTATCGCACGGTTTTGCGCAGTTTCCCACTCGCGCGGTTTTACGCATCGCACCGTTTTGCGCAGTTTGTCACTCGCGCCGTTTTGCGTATCGCACGGTTTTGCGCAGTTTCTCACTCGCGCGGTTTTACGCATCGCACCGTTTTGCGCAGTTTATCAGTCGCACCGTTTTGCGCATCGCACGGTTTTGCGCAGTTTACCACTCGCGCGGTTTTGCGCATCGCACGGTTTTGCGCAGTTTATCACTCGTGCGGTTTTGCGCATCGCACGGTTTTGCGCAGTTTGTCACTCGCGCCGTTTTGCGCATCGCACGGTTTTGCGCAGTTTCTCACTCGTGCGGTTTTGCGCATCGCACGGTTTTGCGCAGTTTGTCACTCGCGCCGTTTTGCGCATCGCACGGTTTTGCGCAGTTTCTCACTCGCGCCGTTTTACGCATCGCACCGTTTTGCGCAGTTTCTCACTCGCGCCGTTTTGCGCATCGCACCGTTTTGCGCAGTTTATCACTCGCGCCGTTCTGCGCATCGCACGGTTTTGCGCAGTTTGTCCCTCGCGCGGTTTTGCGCATCGCACCGTTTTGCGCAGTTTCTCACTCGCGCTGTTTTGCGCAGTTTATCAGTCGCGCCGTTTTGCGCATCGTACGGTTTTGCGCAGTTTATCCCTCGCGCGGTTTTGCGCATCGCACGATTTTCCGCAGTTTGTCACTCGCGCCGTTTTGCGTATCGCACGGTTTTGCGCAGTTTCTCACTCGCGCGGTTTTACGCATCGCACCGTTTTGCGCAGTTTGTCACTCGCGCCGTTTTGCGTATCGCACGGTTTTGCGCAGTTTCTCACTCGCACGGTTTTACGCATCGCACCGTTTTGCGCAGTTTATCACTCGCGCCGTTTTGCGCATCGCACCGTTTGGCGCAGTTTTTTCACTCGCGCCGTTTTGCGCATCGCACGGTTTTGCACAGTTTCTCACTCGCGCGGTTTAACGCATCGCACCGTTTTGCGCAGTTTTTCAGTCGCGCCGTTTTGCGCATCGCACGGTTTTGCGCAGTTTATCACTCGCGCGGTTTTGCGCATCGCACGGTTTTGCGCAGTTTGTCACTCGCGCCGTTTTGCGCATCGCACGGTTTTGCGCAGTTTCTCACTCGCGCGGTTTTCCGCATCGCACCGTTTTGCGCTGTTTATCAGTCGCGCTGTTTTGCGCATCGCACGGTTTTGCGCTGTTTATCACTCGCGCGGTTTTGCGCATCGCACGGTTTTGCGCAGTTTCTCACTCGCGCGGTTTAACGCATCGCACCGTTTTGCGCAGTTTATCACTCGCGCCGTTTTGCGCATCGCACGGTGTTGCGCAGTTTGTCACTCTCGCCGTTTTGCGCATCGCACAGTTTTGCGCAGTTTATCACTCGCGCGGTTTTACGCATCGCACGGTTTTGCGCAGTTTGTCACTCGCGCCGTTTTGCGCATCGCACGGTTTTGCACAGTTTCTCACTCGCGCCGTTTTACGCATCGCACCGTTTTGCGCAGTTTCTCACTCGCGCGATTTTGCGCATCGCACCGTTTTGCGCAGTTTCTCACTCGTGCGGTTTTGCGCATCGCACCGTCTTGCGCAGTTTATCACTCGCGCCGTTTTGCGCATCGCACGGTTTTGCGTAGTTTCTCACTCGCGCCGTTTTGCGCATCGCACGGTTTTGCGCAGTTTCTCACTCGCCCGGTTTTACGCATCGTACCCTTTTGCGCAGTTTATCATTCGCGCGGTTTTGCGCATCGCACAGTTTTGCGCAGTTTGTCACTCGCGCCGTTTTGCGCATCGCACAGTTTTGCGCAGTTTCCCACTCGCGCCGTTTTGCGCATCGCACGGTTTTGCGCAGTTTATCCCTCGCGCGGTGTTGCTCATCGCACCGTTTTACGCAGTTTCTCACTCGCGCCGTTTTGCGCATCGCACTGTTTTGCGCAGTTTATCACTCGCGCCATTTTGCGCATCGCACGGCTTTGCGCGGTTTGTCACTCGCGCCGTTCTGCGTATCGCACGGTTTTGCGCAGTTTGCCACTAGCGCGGTTTTTCGCATCGCACCTTTTTGCGCAGTTTATCAGTCGCGCCGTTTTGCGCATCGCACGGTTTTGCACAGTTTATCACTCGCGTGGTTTTGCGCGTCGCACCGTTTTGCGCAGTTTATCACTCGCGCCGTTTTGCGCATCGCACCGTTTTGTGCAGTTTATCACTCGCACGGTTTTCCGCATCGAACAGTTTTGCGCAGTTTGTCACTCGCGCCGTTTTGCGCATCGCACCGTTTTGCGCAGTTTCTCACTCGCGCCGTTTTGCGCATCGCACAGTTTTGCGCAGTCTGTCCCTCGAGCGGTTTTGCGCATCGCACCGTTTTGCGCAGTTTCTAACTCGCGCCGTTTTGCGCATCGCACGATTTTGCACAGTTTATAAGTCGCGCCGTTTTGCGCATCGCGCGGTTTTCTGCAAGATATCACTCGCGCGGTTTTGAGCATCGCACCGTTTTGCGCAGTTTCTCACTCGCGCCGTTTTGCGCATCGCACGGTTTTGCGCAGTTTATCTCTCACGCGATTTTGCGCATCGCACTGTTTTGCGTAGTTTATCACTCGAGCCGTTTTGCGCATCGCACGGTTTTGCGCAGTTTATCACTCGCGCCGTTTTGCGCATCGCACGGTTTTGCGCAATTTACCACTCGCGCGGTTTTGCGCATCGCACGGTTTTTCGCAGTTTCTCACTCGCACAGTTTTACGCATCGTACCGTTTTGCGCATCGCGCCGTTTTGCGCAGTTTGTCACTCGCGCCGTTTTGCGCATCGCACCGTTTTGCGCAGTTTCTCACTCGCGCTGTTTTGCGCAGTTTATCAGTCGCGCCGTTTTGCGCATCGTACGGTTTTGCGCAGTTTATCCCTCGCGCGGTTTTGCGCATCGCACGATTTTCCGCAGTTTGTCACTCGCGCCGTTTTGCGTATCGCACGGTTTTGCGCAGTTTCTCACTCGCGCGGTTTTACGCATCGCACCGTTTTGCGCAGTTTGTCACTCGCGCCGTTTTGCGTATCGCACGGTTTTGCGCAGTTTCTCACTCGCGCGGTTTTACGCATCGCACCGTTTTGCGCAGTTTGTCACTCGCGCCGTTTTGCGTATCGCACGGTTTTGCGCAGTTTCTCACTCGCGCGGTTTTACGCATCGCACCGTTTTGCGCAGTTTGTCACTCGCGCCGTTTTGCGTATCGCACGGTTTTGCGCAGTTTCTCACTCGCGCGGTTTTACGCATCGCACCGTTTTGCGCAGTTTATCAGTCGCACCGTTTTGCGCATCGCACGGTTTTGCGCAGTTTACCACTCGCGCGGTTTTGCGCATCGCACCGTTTTGCGCAGTTTATCACTCGCGCCGTTTTGCGCATCGCACCGTTTGGCGCAGTTTTTTCAATCGCGCCGTTTTGCGCATCGCACGGTTTTGCACAGTTTCTCACTCGCGCGGTTTAACGCATCGCACCGTTTTGCGCAGTTTTTCAATCGCGCCGTTTTGCGCATCGCACGGTTTTGCGTAGTTTATCACTCGTGCGGTTTTGCGCATCGCACGGTTTTGCGCAGTTTGTCACTCGCGCCGTTTTGCGCATCGCACGGTTTTGCGCAGTTTCTCACTCGCGCGGTTTTCCGCATCGCACGGTTTTGCGCAGTTTATCACTCGCGCGGTTTTCCGCATCGCACGGTTTTGCGCAGTTTCTCACTCGCGCGGTTTAACGCATCGCACCGTTTTGCGCAGTTTATCACTCGCGCCGTTTTGCGCATCGCACGGTGTTGCGCAGTTTGTCACTCCCGCCGTTTTGCGCATCGCACAGTTTTGCGCAGTTTCTCACTCGCGCGGTTTTACGCATCGCACGGTTTTGCGCAGTTTGTCACTCGCGCCGTTTTGCGCATCGCACGGTTTTGCGCAGTTTCTCACTCGCGCGGTTTTACGCATCGCACCGTTTTGCGCAGTTTTTTAGTCGTGCCGTTTTGCGCATCGCACAGTTTTGCGCAGTTTATCACTCCCGCGGTTTTGCGGATCGCACGGTTTTGCGCTGTTTGTCACTCGCGCCGTTTTGCGCATCGCACGGTTTTGCGCAGTTTCTCACTCGCGCGGTTTTGCGCATCGCACGGTTTTGCGCAGTTTGTCACTCGCGCCGTTTTGCGCATCGCACGGTTTTGCGCAGTTTCTCACTCGCGCGATTTTACGCATCGCACCGTTTTGCGCAGTTTCTCACTCGCGCGGTTTTGCACATCGCACCGTTTTGTGCGGTTTCTCACTCGTGCGGTTTTGCGCATCGCACCGTTTTGCGCAGTTTATCACTCGCGCCGTTTTACGCATCGCACGGTTTTGCGTAGTTTCTCACTCGCGCCGTTTTGCGCATCGCACGGTTTTGCGCAGTTTCTTACTCGCACGGTTTTACGCATCGTACCGTTTTGCGCAGTGTATCATTCGCGCGGTTTTGCGCATCGCACAGTTTTGCGCAGTTTGTCAGTCGCGCCGTTTTGCGCATCGCACAGTTTTGAGCAGTTTCTCACTCGCGCCGTTTTGCGCATCGCACGGTTTTGCGCAGTTTATCCCTCGCGCGGTGTTGCTCATCGCACCGTTTTACGCAGTTTATCCCTCGCGCGGTGTTGCTCATCGCACCGTTTTACGCAGTTTCTCACTCGCGCCGTTTTGCGCATCGCACTGTTTTGCGCAGTTTATCACTCGCGCCATTTTGCGCATCGCACGGCTTTCCCAGTTTGTCACTCGCGCCGTTCTGCGTGTCACACGGTTTTGCGCAGTTCGCCACTCGCGCGGTTTTCCGCATCGCACCTTTTTGCGCAGTTTATTAGTCGCGCCGTTTTGCGCATCGCACGGTTTTGCACAGTTTATCACTCGCGCGGTTTTGCGCATGGCACCGTTTAGCGCAGTTTATCACTCGCGCCGTTTTGCGCATCGCACCGTTTTGCGCAGTTTATCACTCGCGCGGTTTTGCGCATCGAACAGTTTTGCGCAGTTTGTCACTCGCGCCGTTTTGCGCATCGCACGGTTTTGCGCAGTTTCTCACTCGCGCGATTTTGCGCATTGCACCGTTTTGCGCAGTTTATCACTCACGCCGTTTTGCGCATCGCACCGTTTTGCGCAGTTTATCACTCGCGCGGTTTTGCGCATCGAACAGTTTTGCGCAGTTTGTCACTCGCGCCGTTTTGCGCATCGCACGGTTTTGCGCAGTTTCTCACTCGCGCCGTTCTGCGCATCGCACGGTTTTGCGCAGTTTGTCCCTCGCGCGGTTTTGCGCATCGCACCGTTTTGCGCAGTTTTTCACTCGCGCCGTTTTGCGCAGTTTATCAGTCACGCCGTTTTGCGCATCGTACGGTTTTGCGCAGTTTATCCCTCGCGCGGTTTTGCGCACCGCACGATTTTCCGCAGTTTGTCACTCGCGCCGTTTTGCGTATCGCACGGTTTTGTGCAGTTTCTCACTCGCGCGGTTTTACGCATCGCACCGTTTTGTGCAGTTTATCACTCGCGCGGTTTTGCGCATCGAACAGTTTTGCGCAGTTTGTCACTCGCGCCGTTTTGCGCATCGCACCGTTTTGCGCAGTTTCTCACTCGCGCCGTTTTGCGCATCGCACCGTTTTGCGCAGTTTCTCACTCGCGCCGTTTTGCGCATCGCACAGTTTTGCGCAGTCTGTCCCTCGAGCGGTTTTGCGCATCGCACCGTTTTGCGCAGTTTCTAACTCGCGCCGTTTTGCGCATCGCACGATTTTGCGCAGTTTATAAGTCGCGCCGTTTTGCGCATCGCGCGGTTTTCTGCAAGATATCACTCGCGCGGTTTTGAGCATCGCACCGTTTTGCGCAGTTTCTCACTCGCGCCGTTTGGCGCATCGCACGGTTTTGCGCAGTTTATCTCTCACGCGATTTTGCGCATCGCACTGTTTTGCGCAGTTTATCACTCGAGCCGTTTTGCGCATCGCACGGTTTTGCGCAGTTTATCACTCGCGCCGTTTTGCGCATCGCACGGTTTTGCGCAATTTACCACTCGCGCGGTTTTGCGCATCGCACGGTTTTTCGCAGTTTCTCACTCGCACAGTTTTACGCATCGTACCGTTTTGCGCATCGCGCCGTTTTGCGCAGTTTCTCACTCGCGCCGTTTTGCGCATCGCACCGTTTTGCGCAGTTTCTCACTCGCGCGGTTTTGCGCAGTTTATCAGTCGCGCCGTTTCGCGCATCGTACGGTTTTGCGCAGTTTATCCCTCGCGCGGTTTTGCGCATCGCACGATTTTCCGCAGTTTGTCACTCGCGCCGTTTTGCGTATCGCACGGTTTTGCGCAGTTTCTCACTCGCGCGGTTTTACGCATCGCACCGTTTTGCGCAGTTTGTCACTCGCGCCGTTTTGCGTATCGCACGGTTTTGCGCAGTTTCTCACTCGCGCGGTTTTACGCATCGCACCGTTTTGCGCAGTTTATCACTCGCGCCGTTTTGCGCATCGCACCGTTTTGCGCAGTTTACCACTCGCGCGGTTTTGCGCATCGCACCGTTTTGCGCAGTTTATCACTCGCGCCGTTTTGCGCATCGCACCGTATTGCGCAGTTTTTCAGTCGCGCCGTTTTGCGCATCGCACGGTTTTGCGCAGTTTATCACTCGTGCGGTTTTGCGCATCGCACGGTTTTGCGCAGTTTGTCACTCGCGCCGTTTTGCGCATCGCACGGTTTTGCGCAGTTTCTCACTCGCGCCGTTTTACGCATCGCACCGTTTTGCGCAGTTTCTCACTCGCGCCGTTTTGCGCATCGCACCGTTTTGCGCAGTTTATCACTCGCGCCGTTCTGCGCATCGCACGGTTTTGCGCAGTTTGTCCCTCGCGCGGTTTTGCGCATCGCACCGTTTTGCGCAGTTTATCACTCGCGCTGTTTTGCGCAGTTTATCAGTCGCGCCGTTTTGCGCATCGTACGGTTTTGCGCAGTTTATCCCTCGCGCGGTTTTGCGCATCGCACGATTTTTCGCAGTTTGTCACTCGCGCCGTTTTGCGTATCGCACGGTTTTGCGCAGTTTCTCACTCGCGCGGTTTTACGCATCGCACCGTTTTGCGCAGTTTGTCACTCGCGCCGTTTTGCGTATCGAACGGTTTTGCGCAGTTTTCCACTCGCGCGGTTTTACGCATCGCACCGTTTTGCGCAGTTTGTCACTCGCGCCGTTTTGCGTATCGCACGGTTTTGCGCAGTTTCTCACTCGCGCGGTTTTACGCATCGCACCGTTTTGCGCAGTTTATCAGTCGCACCGTTTTGCGCATCGCACGGTTTTGCGCAGTTTACCACTCGCGCGGTTTTGCGCATCGCACCGTTTTGCGCAGTTTATCACTCGCGCCGTTTTGCGCATCGAACCGTTTGGCGCAGTTTTTTCACTCGCGCCGTTTTGCGCATCGCACGGTTTTGCACAGTTTCTCACTCGCGCGGTTTAACGCATCGCACCGTTTTGCGCAGTTTTTCAGTCGCGCCGTTTTGCGCATCGCACGGTTTTGCGCAGTTTATCACTCGCGCGGTTTTGCGCATCGCACGGTTTTGCGCAGTTTGTCACTCGCGCCGTTTTGCGCATCGCACGGTTTTGCGCAGTTTCTCACTCGCGCGATTTTCCGCATCGCACCGTTTTGCCCTGTTTATCAGTCGCGCTGTTTTACGCATCGCACGGTTTTGCGCAGTTTATCACTCGCGCGGTTTTGCGCATCGCACGGTTTTGCGCAGTTTCTCACTCGCGCGGTTTAACGCATCGCACCGTTTTGCGCAGTTTATCACTCGCGCCGTTTTGCGCATCGCACGGTGTTGCGCAGTTTGTCACTCCCGCCGTTTTGCGCATCGCACAGTTTTGCGCAGTTTATCACTCGCGCGGTTTTACGCATCGCACGGTTTTGCGCAGTTTGTCACTCGCGCCGTTTTGCGCATCGCACGGTTTTGCGCAGTTTCTCACTCGCGCGGTTTTACGCATCGCACCGTTTTGCGCAGTTTCTCACTCGCGCGGTTTTGCGCATCGCACCGTGTTGCGCGGTTTCTCACTCGTGCGGTTTTGCGCATCGCACCGTCTTGCGCAGTTTATCACTCGCGCCGTTTTGCGCATCGCACGGTTTTGCGTAGTTTCTCACTCGCGCCGTTTTGCGCATCGCACGGTTTTGCGCAGTTTCTCACTCGCCCGGTTTTACGCATCGTACCGTTTTGCGCAGTTTATCATTCGCGCGGTTTTGCGCATCGCACAGTTTTGCGCAGTTTGTCACTCGCGCCGTTTTGCGCATCGCACAGTTTTGCGCAGTTTCTCACACGCGCCGTTTTGCGCATCGCACGGTTTTGCGCAGTTTATCCCTCGCGCGGTGTTGCTCATCGCACCGTTTTACGCAGTTTCTCACTCGCGCCGTTTTGCGCATCACACTGTTTTGCGCAGTTTATCACTCGCGCCATTTTGCGCATCGCACGGCTTTGCGCGGTTTGTCACTCGCGCCGTTCTGCGTATCGCACGGTTTTGCACAGTTTGCCACTCGCGCGGTTTTCCGCATCGCACCTTTTTGCGCAGTTTATCAGTCGCGCCGTTTTGCACATCGCACGGTTTTGCACAGTTTAACACTCGCGTGATTTTGCGCGTCGCACCGTTTTGCGCAGTTTATCACTCGCGCCGTTTTGCGCATCGCACCGTTTTGTGCAGTTTATCACTCGCGCGGTTTTGCGCATCGAACAGTTTTGCGCAGTTTGTCACTCGCGCCGTTTTGCGCATCGCACCGTTTTGCGCAGTTTCTAACTCGCGCCGTTTTGCGCATCGCACGATTTTGCGCAGTTTATAAGTCGCGCCGTTTTGCGCATCGCGCGGTTTTCTGCAAGATATCACTCGCGCGGTTTTGAGCATCGCACCGTTTTGCGCAGTTTCTCACTCGCGCCGTTTTGCGCATCGCACGGTTTTGCGCAGTTTATCCCTCACGCGGTTTTGCGCATCGCACTGTTTTGCGCAGTTTATCACTCGAGCCGTTTTGCGCATCGCACGGTTTTGCGCAGTTTATCACTCGCGCCGTTTTGCGCATCGCACGGTTTTGCGCAGTTTACCACTCGCGCGGTTTTGCGCATCGCACGGTTTTTCGCAGTTTCTCACTCGCACGGTTTTACGGATTGTACCGTTTTGCGCATCGCACCGTTTTGCGCAGTTTGTCACTCGCGCCGTTTTGCGCATCTCACCGTTTTGCGCAGTTTCTCACTCGCGCGATTTTACGCATCGCACCGTTTTGCACAGTTTATCACTCGCGCCGTTTTGCGCATCGCACGGTGTTGCGCAGTTTGTCACTCACGCCGTTTTGCGCAGTTTCTCACTCGCGCGATTTTACGCATCGCACCGTTTTGCGCAGTTTCTCACTCGCGCGGTTTTGCGCATCGCACCGTTTTGCGCGGTTTCTCACTCGTGCGGTTTTGCGCATCGCACCGTCTTGCGCAGTTTATCACTCGCGCCGTTTTGCGCATCGCACAGTTTTGCGTAGTTTCTCACTCGCGCCGTTTTGCGCATCGCACGGTTTTGCGCAGTTTCTCACTCGCCCGGTTTTACGCATCGTACCGTTTTGCGCAGTTTATCATTCGCGCGGTTTTGCGCATCGCACAGTTTTGCGCAGTTTGTCACTCGCGCCGTTTTGCGCATCGCACAGTTTTGCGCAGTTTCCCACTCGCGCCGTTTTGCGCATCGCACGGTTTTGCGCAGTTTATCCCTCGCGCGGTGTTGCTCATCGCACCGTTTTACGCAGTTTCTCACTCGCGCCGTTTTGCGCATCGCACTGTTTTGCGCAGTTTATCACTCGCGCCATTTTGCGCATCGCACGGCTTTGCGCTGTTTGTCACTCGCGCCGTTCTGCGTATCGCACGGTTTTGCGCAGTTTGCCACTAGCGCGGTTTTTCGCATCGCACCTTTTTGCGCAGTTTATCAGTCGCGCCGTTTTGCGCATCGCACGGTTTTGCACAGTTTATCACTTGCGGGGTTTTGCGCGTCGCACCGTTTTGCGCAGTTTATCACTCGCGCCGTTTTGCGCATCGCACCGTTTTGTGCAGTTTATCACTCGCGCGGTTTTCCGCATCGAACAGTTTTGCGCAGTTTGTCACTCGCGCCGTTTTGCGCATCGCACCGTTTTGCGCAGTTTCTCACTCGCGCCGTTTTGCGCATCGCACAGTTTTGCGCAGTCTGTCCCTCGAGCGGTTTTGCGCATCGCACCGTTTTGCGCAGTTTCTAACTCGCGCCGTTTTGCGCATCGCACGATTTTGCGCAGTTTATAAGTCGCGCCGTTTTGCGCATCGCGCGGTTTTCTGCAAGATATCACTCGCGCGGTTTTGAGCATCGCACCGTTTTGCGCAGTTTCTCACTCGCGCCGTTTTGCGCATCGCACGATTTTGCGCAGTTTATCTCTCACGCGATTTTGCGCATCGCACTGTTTTGCGCAGTTTATCACTCGAGCCGTTTTGCGCATCGCACGGTTTTGCGCAGTTTATCACTCGCGCCGTTTTGCGCATCGCACGGTTTTGCGCAATTTACCACTCGCGCGGTTTTGCGCATCGCACGGTTTTTCGCAGTTTCTCACTCGCACGGTTTTACGCATCGTACCGTTTTGCGCATCGCGCCGTTTTGCGCAGTTTGTCACTCGCGCCGTTTTGCGCATCGCACCGTTTTGCGCAGTTTCTCACTCGCGCGGTTTTGCGCAGTTTATCAGTCGCGCCGTTTCGCGCATCGTACGGTTTTGCGCAGTTTATCCCTCGCGCGGTTTTGCGCATCGCACGATTTTCCGCAGTTTGTCACTCGCGCCGTTTTGCGTATCGCACGGTTTTGCGCAGTTTCTCACTCGCGCGGTTTTACGCATCGCACCGTTTTGCGCAGTTTGTCACTCGCGCCGTTTTGCGTATCGCACGGTTTTGCGCAGTTTCTCACTCGCACGGTTTTACGCATCGCACCGTTTTGCACAGTTTATCAGTCGCACCGTTTTGCGCATCGCACGGTTTTGCGCAGTTTACCACTCGCGCGGTTTTGCGCATCGCACCGTTTTGCGCAGTTTATCACTCGCGCCGTTTTGCGCATCGCACCGTATTGCGCAGTTTTTCAGTCGCGCCGTTTTGCGCATCGCACGGTTTTGCGCAGTTTATCACTCGTGCGGTTTTGCGCATCGCACGGTTTTGCGCAGTTTGTCACTCGCGCCGTTTTGCGCATCGCACGGTTTTGCGCAGTTTCTCACTCGCGCCGTTTTACGCATCGCACCGTTTTGCGCAGTTTCTCACTCGCGCCGTTTTGCGCATCGCACCGTTTTGCGCAGTTTATCACTCGCGCCGTTCTACGCATCGCACGGTTTTGCGCAGTTTGTCCCTTGCGCGGTTTTGCGCATCGCACCGTTTTGCGCAGTTTATCACTCGCGCTGTTTTGCGTAGTTTATCAGTCGCGCCGTTTTGCGCATCGTACGGTTTTGCGCAGTTTATCCCTCGCGCGGTTTTGCGCATCGCACGATTTTCCACAGTTTGTCACTCGCGCCGTTTTGCGTATCGCACGGTTTTGCGCAGTTTCTCACTCGCGCGGTTTTACGCATCGCACGGTTTTGCGCAGTTTGTCACTCGCGCCGTTTTGCGTATCGCACGGTTTTGCGCAGTTTCCCACTCGCGCGGTTTTACGCATCGCACCGTTTTGCGCAGTTTGTCACTCGCGCCGTTTTGCGTATCGCACGGTTTTGCGCAGTTTCTCACTCGCGCGGTTTTACGCATCGCACCGTTTTGCGCAGTTTATCAGTCGCACCGTTTTGCGCATCGCACGGTTTTGCGCAGTTTACCACTCGCGCGGTTTTGCGCATCGCACGGTTTTGCGCAGTTTATCACTCGTGCGGTTTTGCGCATCGCACCGTTTTGCGCAGTTTATCACTCGCGCTGTTTTGCGCAGTTTATCAGTCGCGCCGTTTTGCGCATCGTACGGTTTTGCGCAGTTTATCCCTCGCGCGGTTTTGCGCATCGCACGATTTTCCGCAGTTTGTCACTCGCGCCGTTTTGCGTATCGCACGGTTTTGCGCAGTTTCTCACTCGCGCGGTTTTACGCATCGCACCGTTTTGCGCAGTTTGTCACTCGCGCCGTTTTGCGTATCGCACGGTTTTGCGCAGTTTCCCACTCGCGCGGTTTTACGCATCGCACCGTTTTACGCAGTTTGTCACTCGCGCCGTTTTGCGTATCGCACGGTTTTGCGCAGTTTCTCACTCGCGCGGTTTTACGCATCGCACCGTTTTGCGCAGTTTATCAGTCGCACCGTTTTGCGCATCGCACGGTTTTGCGCAGTTTACCACTCGCGCGGTTTTGCGCATCGCACGGTTTTGCGCAGTTTATCACTCGTGCGGTTTTGCGCATCGCACGGTTTTGCGCAGTTTGTCACTCGCGCCGTTTTGCGCATCGCACGGTTTTGCGCAGTTTCTCACTCGTGCGGTTTTGCGCATCGCACGGTTTTGCGCAGTTTGTCACTCGCGCCGTTTTGCGCATCGCACGGTTTTGCGCAGTTTCTCACTCGCGCCGTTTTACGCATCGCACCGTTTTGCGCAGTTTCTCACTCGCGCCGTTTTGCGCATCGCACCGTTTTGCGCAGTTTATCACTCGCGCCGTTCTGCGCATCGCACGGTTTTGCGCAGTTTGTCCCTCGCGCGGTTTTGCGCATCGCACCGTTTTGCGCAGTTTATCACTCGCGCTGTTTTGCGCAGTTTATCAGTCGCGCCGTTTTGCGCATCGTACGGTTTTGCGCAGTTTATCCCTCGCGCGGTTTTGCGCATCGCACGATTTTCCGCAGTTTGTCACTCGCGCCGTTTTGCGTATCGCACGGTTTTGCGCAGTTTCTCACTCGCGCGGTTTTACGCATCGCACCGTTTTGCGCAGTTTGTCACTCGCGCCGTTTTGCGTATCGCACGGTTTTGCGCAGTTTCCCACTCGCGCGGTTTTACGCATCGCACCGTTTTGCGCAGTTTGTCACTCGCGCCGTTTTGCGTATCGCACGGTTTTGCGCAGTTTCTCACTCGCGCGGTTTTACGCATCGCACCGTTTTGCGCGGTTTATCAGTCGCACCATTTTGCGCATCGCACGGTTTTGCGCAGTTTACCACTCGCGCGGTTTTGCGCATCGCACGGTTTTGCGCAGTTTATCACTCGTGCGGTTTTGCGCATCGCACCGTTTTGCGCAGTTTATCACTCGCGCTGTTTTGCGCAGTTTATCAGTCGCGCCGTTTTGCGCATCGTACGGTTTTGCGCAGTTTATCCCTCGCGCGGTTTTGCGCATCGCACGATTTTCCGCAGTTTGTCACTCGCGCCGTTTTGCGTATCGCACGGTTTTGCGCAGTTTCTCACTCGCGCGGTTTTACGCATCGCACCGTTTTGCGCAGTTTGTCACTCGCGCCGTTTTGCGTATCGCACGGTTTTGCGCAGTTTCCCACTCGCGCGGTTTTACGCATCGCACCGTTTTACGCAGTTTGTCACTCGCGCCGTTTTGCGTATCGCACGGTTTTGCGCAGTTTCTCACTCGCGCGGTTTTACGCATCGCACCGTTTTGCGCAGTTTATCAGTCGCACCGTTTTGCGCATCGCACGGTTTTGCGCAGTTTACCACTCGCGCGGTTTTGCGCATCGCACGGTTTTGCGCAGTTTATCACTCGTGCGGTTTTGCGCATCGCACGGTTTTGCGCAGTTTGTCACTCGCGCCGTTTTGCGCATCGCACGGTTTTGCGCAGTTTCTCACTCGTGCGGTTTTGCGCATCGCACGGTTTTGCGCAGTTTGTCACTCGCGCCGTTTTGCGCATCGCACGGTTTTGCGCAGTTTCTCACTCGCGCCGTTTTACGCATCGCACCGTTTTGCGCAGTTTCTCACTCGCGCCGTTTTGCGCATCGCACCGTTTTGCGCAGTTTATCACTCGCGCCGTTCTGCGCATCGCACGGTTTTGCGCAGTTTGTCCCTCGCGCGGTTTTGCGCATCGCACCGTTTTGCGCAGTTTCTCACTCGCGCTGTTTTGCGCAGTTTATCAGTCGCGCCGTTTTGCGCATCGTACGGTTTTGCGCAGTTTATCCCTCGCGCGATTTTGCGCATCGCACGATTTTCCGCAGTTTGTCAGTCGCGCCGTTTTGCGTATCGCACGGTTTTGCGCAGTTTCTCACTCGCGCGGTTTTACGCATCGCACCGTTTTGCGCAGTTTATCACTCGCGCCGTTTTGCGCATCGCACCGTTTTGCGCAGTTTTTCAGTCGCGCCGTTTTGCGCATCGCACGGTTTTGCGCAGTTTGTCACTCGCGCGGTTTTGCGCATCGCACGGTTTTGCGCAGTTTCTCACTCGCGCGGTTTTCCGCATCGCACCGTTTTGCGCTGTTTATCAGTCGCGCTGTTTTGCGCATCGCACGGTTTTGCGCTGTTTATCACTCGCGCGGTTTTGCGCATCGCACGGTTTTGCGCAGTTTCTCACTCGCGCGGTTTAACGCATCGCACCGTTTTGCGCAGTTTATCACTCGCGCCGTTTTGCGCATCGCACGGTGTTGCGCAGTTTGTCACTCCCGCCGTTTTGCGCATCGCACAGTTTTGCGCAGTTTATCACTCGCGCGGTTTTACGCATCGCACGGTTTTGCGCAGTTTGTCACTCGCGCCGTTTTGCGCATCGCACGGTTTTGCACAGTTTCTCACTCGCGCCGTTTTACGCATCGCACCGTTTTGCGCAGTTTCTCACTCGCGCGATTTTGCGCATCGCACCGTTTTGCGCAGTTTCTCACTCGTGCGGTTTTGCGCATCGCACCGTCTTGCGCAGTTTATCACTCGCGCCGTTTTGCGCATCGCACGGTTTTGCGTAGTTTCTCACTCGCGCCGTTTTGCGCATCGCACGGTTTTGCGCAGTTTCTCACTCGCCCGGTTTTACGCATCGTACCCTTTTGCGCAGTTTATCATTCGCGCGGTTTTGCGCATCGCACAGTTTTGCGCAGTTTGTCACTCGCGCCGTTTTGCGCATCGCACAGTTTTGCGCAGTTTCCCACTCGCGCCGTTTTGCGCATCGCACGGTTTTGCGCAGTTTATCCCTCGCGCGGTGTTGCTCATCGCACCGTTTTACGCAGTTTCTCACTCGCGCCGTTTTGCGCATCGCACTGTTTTGCGCAGTTTATCACTCGCGCCATTTTGCGCATCGCACGGCTTTGCGCGGTTTGTCACTCGCGCCGTTCTGCGTATCGCACGGTTTTGCGCAGTTTGCCACTAGCGCGGTTTTTCGCATCGCACCTTTTTGCGCAGTTTATCAGTCGCGCCGTTTTGCGCATCGCACGGTTTTGCACAGTTTATCACTCGCGTGGTTTTGCGCGTCGCACCGTTTTGCGCAGTTTATCACTCGCGCCGTTTTGCGCATCGCACCGTTTTGTGCAGTTTATCACTCGCACGGTTTTCCGCATCGAACAGTTTTGCGCAGTTTGTCACTCGCGCCGTTTTGCGCATCGCACCGTTTTGCGCAGTTTCTCACTCGCGCCGTTTTGCGCATCGCACAGTTTTGCGCAGTCTGTCCCTCGAGCGGTTTTGCGCATCGCACCGTTTTGCGCAGTTTCTAACTCGCGCCGTTTTGCGCATCGCACGATTTTGCACAGTTTATAAGTCGCGCCGTTTTGCGCATCGCGCGGTTTTCTGCAAGATATCACTCGCGCGGTTTTGAGCATCGCACCGTTTTGCGCAGTTTCTCACTCGCGCCGTTTTGCGCATCGCACGGTTTTGCGCAGTTTATCTCTCACGCGATTTTGCGCATCGCACTGTTTTGCGTAGTTTATCACTCGAGCCGTTTTGCGCATCGCACGGTTTTGCGCAGTTTATCACTCGCGCCGTTTTGCGCATCGCACGGTTTTGCGCAATTTACCACTCGCGCGGTTTTGCGCATCGCACGGTTTTTCGCAGTTTCTCACTCGCACAGTTTTACGCATCGTACCGTTTTGCGCATCGCGCCGTTTTGCGCAGTTTGTCACTCGCGCCGTTTTGCGCATCGCACCGTTTTGCGCAGTTTCTCACTCGCGCGGTTTTGCGCAGTTTATCAGTCGCGCCGTTTCGCGCATCGTACGGTTTTGCGCAGTTTATCCCTCGCGCGGTTTTGCGCATCGCACGATTTTCTGCAGTTTGTCACTCGCGCCGTTTTGCGTATCGCACGGTTTTGCGCAGTTTCTCACTCGCGCGGTTTTACGCATCGCACCGTTTTGCGCAGTTTGTCACTCGCGCCGTTTTGCGTATCGCACGGTTTTGCGCAGTTTCTCACTCGCACGGTTTTACGCATCGCACCGTTTTGCACAGTTTATCAGTCGCACGGTTTTGCGCATCGCACGGTTTTGCGCAGTTTACCACTCGCGCGGTTTTGCGCATCGCACCGTTTTGCGCAGTTTATCACTCGCGCCGTTTTGCGCATCGCACCGTATTGCGCAGTTTTTCAGTCGCGCCGTTTTGCGCATCGCACGGTTTTGCGCAGTTTATCACTCGTGCGGTTTTGCGCATCGCACGGTTTTGCGCAGTTTGTCACTCGCGCCGTTTTGCGCATCGCACGGTTTTGCGCAGTTTCTCACTCGCGCCGTTTTACGCATCGCACCGTTTTGCGCAGTTTCTCACTCGCGCCGTTTTGCGCATCGCACCGTTTTGCGCAGTTTATCACTCGCGCCGTTCTACGCATCGCACGGTTTTGCGCAGTTTGTCCCTTGCGCGGTTTTGCGCATCGCACCGTTTTGCGCAGTTTATCACTCGCGCTGTTTTGCGTAGTTTATCAGTCGCGCCGTTTTGCGCATCGTACGGTTTTGCGCAGTTTATCCCTCGCGCGGTTTTGCGCATCGCACGATTTTCCGCAGTTTGTCACTCGCGCCGTTTTGCGTATCGCACGGTTTTGCGCAGTTTCTCACTCGCGCGGTTTTACGCATCGCACCGTTTTGCGCAGTTTGTCACTCGCGCCGTTTTGCGTATCGCACGGTTTTGCGCAGTTTCCCACTCGCGCGGTTTTACGCATCGCACCGTTTTGCGCAGTTTGTCACTCGCGCCGTTTTGCGTATCGCACGGTTTTGCGCAGTTTCTCACTCGCGCGGTTTTACGCATCGCACCGTTTTGCGCAGTTTATCAGTCGCACCGTTTTGCGCATCGCACGGTTTTGCGCAGTTTACCACTCGCGCGGTTTTGCGCATCGCACGGTTTTGCGCAGTTTATCACTCGTGCGGTTTTGCGCATCGCACGGTTTTGCGCAGTTTGTCACTCGCGCCGTTTTGCGCATCGCACGATTTTGCGCAGTTTCTCACTCGTGCGGTTTTGCGCATCGCACGGTTTTGCGCAGTTTGTCACTCGCGCCGTTTTGCGCATCGCACGGTTTTGCGCAGTTTCTCACTCGCGCCGTTTTACGCATCGCACCGTTTTGCGCAGTTTCTCACTCGCGCCGTTTTGCGCATCGCACCGTTTTGCGCAGTTTATCACTCGCGCCGTTCTGCGCATCGCACGGTTTTGCGCAGTTTGTCCCTCGCGCGGTTTTGCGCATCGCACCGTTTTGCGCAGTTTCTCACTCGCGCTGTTTTGCGCAGTTTATCAGTCGCGCCGTTTTGCGCATCGTACGGTTTTGCGCAGTTTATCCCTCGCGCGGTTTTGCGCATCGCACGATTTTCCGCAGTTTGTCACTCGCGCCGTTTTGCGTATCGCACGGTTTTGCGCAGTTTCTCACTCGCGCGGTTTTACGCATCGCACCGTTTTGCGCAGTTTGTCACTCGCGCCGTTTTGCGTATCGCACGGTTTTGCGCAGTTTCTCACTCGCGCGGTTTTACGCATCGCACCGTTTTGCGCAGTTTATCACTCGCGCCGTTTTGCGCATCGCACCGTTTGGCGCAGTTTTTTCACTCGCGCCGTTTTGCGCATCGCACGGTTTTGCACAGTTTCTCACTCGCGCGGTTTAACGCATCGCACCGTTTTGCGCAGTTTTTCAGTCGCGCCGTTTTGCGCATCGCACGGTTTTGCGCAGTTTATCACTCGCGCGGTTTTGCGCATCGCACGGTTTTGCGCAGTTTGTCACTCGCGCCGTTTTGCGCATCGCACGTTTTTGCGCAGTTTATCAGTCGCGCCGTTTTGCGCATCGCACGGTTTTGCACAGTTTATCACTCGCGTGGTTTTGCGCGTCGCACCGTTTTGCGCAGTTTATCACTCGCGCCGTTTTGCGCATCGCACCGTTTTGTGCAGTTTATCACTCGCACGGTTTTCCGCATCGAACAGTTTTGCGCAGTTTGTCACTCGCGCCGTTTTGCGCATCGCACCGTTTTGCGCAGTTTCTCACTCGCGCCGTTTTGCGCATCGCACAGTTTTGCGCAGTCTGTCCCTCGAGCGGTTTTGCGCATCGCACCGTTTTGCGCAGTTTCTAACTCGCGCCGTTTTGCGCATCGCACGATTTTGCACAGTTTATAAGTCGCGCCGTTTTGCGCATCGCGCGGTTTTCTGCAAGATATCACTCGCGCGGTTTTGAGCATCGCACCGTTTTGCGCAGTTTCTCACTCGCGCCGTTTTGCGCATCGCACGGTTTTGCGCAGTTTATCTCTCACGCGATTTTGCGCATCGCACTGTTTTGCGTAGTTTATCACTCGAGCCGTTTTGCGCATCGCACGGTTTTGCGCAGTTTATCACTCGCGCCGTTTTGCGCATCGCACGGTTTTGCGCAATTTACCACTCGCGCGGTTTTGCGCATCGCACGGTTTTTCGCAGTTTCTCACTCGCACGGTTTTACGCATCGTACCGTTTTGCGCATCGCGCCGTTTTGCGCAGTTTGTCACTCGCGCCGTTTTGCGCATCGCACCGTTTTGCGCAGTTTCTCACTCGCGCGGTTTTGCGCAGTTTATCAGTCGCGCCGTTTCGCGCATCGTACGGTTTTGCGCAGTTTATCCCTCGCGCGGTTTTGCGCATCGCACGATTTTCCGCAGTTTGTCACTCGCGCCGTTTTGCGTATCGCACGGTTTTGCGCAGTTTCTCACTCGCGCGGTTTTACGCATCGCACCGTTTTGCGCAGTTTGTCACTCGCGCCGTTTTGCGTATCGCACGGTTTTGCGCAGTTTCTCACTCGCACGGTTTTACGCATCGCACCGTTTTGCACAGTTTATCAGTCGCACGGTTTTGCGCATCGCACGGTTTTGCGCAGTTTACCACTCGCGCGGTTTTGCGCATCGCACCGTTTTGCGCAGTTTATCACTCGCGCCGTTTTGCGCATCGCACCGTATTGCGCAGTTTTTCAGTCGCGCCGTTTTGCGCATCGCACGGTTTTGCGCAGTTTATCACTCGTGCGGTTTTGCGCATCGCACGGTTTTGCGCAGTTTGTCACTCGCGCCGTTTTGCGCATCGCACGGTTTTGCGCAGTTTCTCACTCGCGCCGTTTTACGCATCGCACCGTTTTGCGCAGTTTCTCACTCGCGCCGTTTTGCGCATCGCACCGTTTTGCGCAGTTTATCACTCGCGCCGTTCTACGCATCGCACGGTTTTGCGCAGTTTGTCCCTTGCGCGGTTTTGCGCATCGCACCGTTTTGCGCAGTTTATCACTCGCGCTGTTTTGCGTAGTTTATCAGTCGCGCCGTTTTGCGCATCGTACGGTTTTGCGCAGTTTATCCCTCGCGCGGTTTTGCGCATCGCACGATTTTCCGCAGTTTGTCACTCGCGCCGTTTTGCGTATCGCACGGTTTTGCGCAGTTTCTCACTCGCGCGGTTTTACGCATCGCACCGTTTTGCGCAGTTTGTCACTCGCGCCGTTTTGCGTATCGCACGGTTTTGCGCAGTTTCCCACTCGCGCGGTTTTACGCATCGCACCGTTTTGCGCAGTTTGTCACTCGCGCCGTTTTGCGTATCGCACGGTTTTGCGCAGTTTCTCACTCGCGCGGTTTTACGCATCGCACCGTTTTGCGCAGTTTATCAGTCGCACCGTTTTGCGCATCGCACGGTTTTGCGCAGTTTACCACTCGCGCGGTTTTGCGCATCGCACGGTTTTGCGCAGTTTATCACTCGTGCGGTTTTGCGCATCGCACGGTTTTGCGCAGTTTGTCACTCGCGCCGTTTTGCGCATCGCACGGTTTTGCGCAGTTTCTCACTCGTGCGGTTTTGCGCATCGCACGGTTTTGCGCAGTTTGTCACTCGCGCCGTTTTGCGCATCGCACGGTTTTGCGCAGTTTCTCACTCGCGCCGTTTTACGCATCGCACCGTTTTGCGCAGTTTCTCACTCGCGCCGTTTTGCGCATCGCACCGTTTTGCGCAGTTTATCACTCGCGCCGTTCTGCGCATCGCACGGTTTTGCGCAGTTTGTCCCTCGCGCGGTTTTGCGCATCGCACCGTTTTTGCGCAGTTTCTCACTCGCGCTGTTTTGCGCAGTTTATCAGTCGCGCCGTTTTGCGCATCGTACGGTTTTGCGCAGTTTATCCCTCGCGCGGTTTTGCGCATCGCACGATTTTCCGCAGTTTGTCACTCGCGCCGTTTTGCGTATCGCACGGTTTTGCGCAGTTTCTCACTCGCGCGGTTTTACGCATCGCACCGTTTTGCGCAGTTTGTCACTCGCGCCGTTTTGCGTATCGCACGGTTTTGCGCAGTTTCTCACTCGCGCGGTTTTACGCATCGCACCGTTTTGCGCAGTTTATCACTCGCGCCGTTTTGCGCATCGCACCGTTTGGCGCAGTTTTTTCACTCGCGCCGTTTTGCGCATCGCACGGTTTTGCACAGTTTCTCACTCGCGCGGTTTAACGCATCGCACCGTTTTGCGCAGTTTTTCAGTCGCGCCGTTTTGCGCATCGCACGGTTTTTGCGCAGTTTATCACTCGCGCGGTTTTGCGCATCGCACGGTTTTGCGCAGTTTGTCACTCGCGCCGTTTTGCGCATCGCACGGTTTTGCGCAGTTTCTCACTCGCGCGGTTTTCCGCATCGCACCGTTTTGCGCTGTTTATCAGTCGCGCTGTTTTGCGCATCGCACGGTTTTGCGCTGTTTATCACTCGCGCGGTTTTGCGCATCGCACGGTTTTGCGCAGTTTCTCACTCGCGCGGTTTAACGCATCGCACCGTTTTGCGCAGTTTATCACTCGCGCCGTTTTGCGCATCGCACGGTGTTGCGCAGTTTGTCACTCTCGCCGTTTTGCGCATCGCACAGTTTTGCGCAGTTTATCACTCGCGCGGTTTTACGCATCGCACGGTTTTGCGCAGTTTGTCACTCGCGCCGTTTTGCGCATCGCACGGTTTTGCACAGTTTCTCACTCGCGCCGTTTTACGCATCGCACCGTTTTGCGCAGTTTCTCACTCGCGCGATTTTGCGCATCGCACCGTTTTGCGCAGTTTCTCACTCGTGCGGTTTTGCGCATCGCACCGTCTTGCGCAGTTTATCACTCGCGCCGTTTTGCGCATCGCACGGTTTTGCGTAGTTTCTCACTCGCGCCGTTTTGCGCATCGCACGGTTTTGCGCAGTTTCTCACTCGCCCGGTTTTACGCATCGTACCCTTTTGCGCAGTTTATCATTCGCGCGGTTTTGCGCATCGCACAGTTTTGCGCAGTTTGTCACTCGCGCCGTTTTGCGCATCGCACAGTTTTGCGCAGTTTCCCACTCGCGCCGTTTTGCGCATCGCACGGTTTTGCGCAGTTTATCCCTCGCGCGGTGTTGCTCATCGCACCGTTTTACGCAGTTTCTCACTCGCGCCGTTTTGCGCATCGCACTGTTTTGCGCAGTTTATCACTCGCGCCATTTTGCGCATCGCACGGCTTTGCGCGGTTTGTCACTCGCGCCGTTCTGCGTATCGCACGGTTTTGCGCAGTTTGCCACTAGCGCGGTTTTTCGCATCGCACCTTTTTGCGCAGTTTATCAGTCGCGCCGTTTTGCGCATCGCACGGTTTTGCACAGTTTATCACTCGCGTGGTTTTGCGCGTCGCACCGTTTTGCGCAGTTTATCACTCGCGCCGTTTTGCGCATCGCACCGTTTTGTGCAGTTTATCACTCGCACGGTTTTCCGCATCGAACAGTTTTGCGCAGTTTGTCACTCGCGCCGTTTTGCGCATCGCACCGTTTTGCGCAGTTTCTCACTCGCGCCGTTTTGCGCATCGCACAGTTTTGCGCAGTCTGTCCCTCGAGCGGTTTTGCGCATCGCACCGTTTTGCGCAGTTTCTAACTCGCGCCGTTTTGCGCATCGCACGATTTTGCACAGTTTATAAGTCGCGCCGTTTTGCGCATCGCGCGGTTTTCTGCAAGATATCACTCGCGCGGTTTTGAGCATCGCACCGTTTTGCGCAGTTTCTCACTCGCGCCGTTTTGCGCATCGCACGGTTTTGCGCAGTTTATCTCTCACGCGATTTTGCGCATCGCACTGTTTTGCGTAGTTTATCACTCGAGCCGTTTTGCGCATCGCACGGTTTTGCGCAGTTTATCACTCGCGCCGTTTTGCGCATCGCACGGTTTTGCGCAATTTACCACTCGCGCGGTTTTGCGCATCGCACGGTTTTTCGCAGTTTCTCACTCGCACAGTTTTACGCATCGTACCGTTTTGCGCATCGCGCCGTTTTGCGCAGTTTGTCACTCGCGCCGTTTTGCGCATCGCACCGTTTTGCGCAGTTTCTCACTCGCGCGGTTTTGCGCAGTTTATCAGTCGCGCCGTTTCGCGCATCGTACGGTTTTTGCGCAGTTTATCCCTCGCGCGGTTTTGCGCAATTTACCACTCGCGCGGTTTTGCGCATCGCACGGTTTTTCGCAGTTTCTCACTCGCACGGTTTTACGCATCGTACCGTTTTGCGCATCGCGCCGTTTTGCGCAGTTTGTCACTCGCGCCGTTTTGCGCATCGCACCGTTTTGCGCAGTTTCTCACTCGCGCGGTTTTGCGCAGTTTATCAGTCGCGCCGTTTCGCGCATCGTACGGTTTTGCGCAGTTTATCCCTCGCGCGGTTTTGCGCATCGCACGATTTTCTGCAGTTTGTCACTCGCGCCGTTTTGCGTATCGCACGGTTTTGCGCAGTTTCTCACTCGCGCGGTTTTACGCATCGCACCGTTTTGCGCAGTTTGTCACTCGCGCCGTTTTGCGTATCGCACGGTTTTGCGCAGTTTCTCACTCGCACGGTTTTACGCATCGCACCGTTTTGCACAGTTTATCAGTCGCACGGTTTTGCGCATCGCACGGTTTTGCGCAGTTTACCACTCGCGCGGTTTTGCGCATCGCACCGTTTTGCGCAGTTTATCACTCGCGCCGTTTTGCGCATCGCACCGTATTGCGCAGTTTTTCAGTCGCGCCGTTTTGCGCATCGCACGGTTTTGCGCAGTTTATCACTCGTGCGGTTTTGCGCATCGCACGGTTTTGCGCAGTTTGTCACTCGCGCCGTTTTGCGCATCGCACGGTTTTGCGCAGTTTCTCACTCGCGCCGTTTTACGCATCGCACCGTTTTGCGCAGTTTCTCACTCGCGCCGTTTTGCGCATCGCACCGTTTTGCGCAGTTTATCACTCGCGCCGTTCTACGCATCGCACGGTTTTGCGCAGTTTGTCCCTTGCGCGGTTTTGCGCATCGCACCGTTTTGCGCAGTTTATCACTCGCGCTGTTTTGCGTAGTTTATCAGTCGCGCCGTTTTGCGCATCGTACGGTTTTGCGCAGTTTATCCCTCGCGCGGTTTTGCGCATCGCACGATTTTCCGCAGTTTGTCACTCGCGCCGTTTTGCGTATCGCACGGTTTTGCGCAGTTTCTCACTCGCGCGGTTTTACGCATCGCACCGTTTTGCGCAGTTTGTCACTCGCGCCGTTTTGCGTATCGCACGGTTTTGCGCAGTTTCCCACTCGCGCGGTTTTACGCATCGCACCGTTTTGCGCAGTTTGTCACTCGCGCCGTTTTGCGTATCGCACGGTTTTGCGCAGTTTCTCACTCGCGCGGTTTTACGCATCGCACCGTTTTGCGCAGTTTATCAGTCGCACCGTTTTGCGCATCGCACGGTTTTGCGCAGTTTACCACTCGCGCGGTTTTGCGCATCGCACGGTTTTGCGCAGTTTATCACTCGTGCGGTTTTGCGCATCGCACGGTTTTGCGCAGTTTGTCACTCGCGCCGTTTTGCGCATCGCACGGTTTTGCGCAGTTTCTCACTCGTGCGGTTTTGCGCATCGCACGGTTTTGCGCAGTTTGTCACTCGCGCCGTTTTGCGCATCGCACGGTTTTGCGCAGTTTCTCACTCGCGCCGTTTTACGCATCGCACCGTTTTGCGCAGTTTCTCACTCGCGCCGTTTTGCGCATCGCACCGTTTTGCGCAGTTTATCACTCGCGCCGTTCTGCGCATCGCACGGTTTTGCGCAGTTTGTCCCTCGCGCGGTTTTGCGCATCGCACCGTTTTGCGCAGTTTCTCACTCGCGCTGTTTTGCGCAGTTTATCAGTCGCGCCGTTTTGCGCATCGTACGGTTTTGCGCAGTTTATCCCTCGCGCGGTTTTGCGCATCGCACGATTTTCCGCAGTTTGTCACTCGCGCCGTTTTGCGTATCGCACGGTTTTGCGCAGTTTCTCACTCGCGCGGTTTTACGCATCGCACCGTTTTGCGCAGTTTGTCACTCGCGCCGTTTTGCGTATCGCACGGTTTTGCGCAGTTTCTCACTCGCGCGGTTTTACGCATCGCACCGTTTTGCGCAGTTTATCACTCGCGCCGTTTTGCGCATCGCACCGTTTGGCGCAGTTTTTTCACTCGCGCCGTTTTGCGCATCGCACGGTTTTGCACAGTTTCTCACTCGCGCGGTTTAACGCATCGCACCGTTTTGCGCAGTTTTTCAGTCGCGCCGTTTTGCGCATCGCACGGTTTTGCGCAGTTTATCACTCGCGCGGTTTTGCGCATCGCACGGTTTTGCGCAGTTTGTCACTCGCGCCGTTTTGCGCATCGCACGTTTTTGCGCAGTTTATCAGTCGCGCCGTTTTGCGCATCGCACGGTTTTGCACAGTTTATCACTCGCGTGGTTTTGCGCGTCGCACCGTTTTGCGCAGTTTATCACTCGCGCCGTTTTGCGCATCGCACCGTTTTGTGCAGTTTATCACTCGCACGGTTTTCCGCATCGAACAGTTTTGCGCAGTTTGTCACTCGCGCCGTTTTGCGCATCGCACCGTTTTGCGCAGTTTCTCACTCGCGCCGTTTTGCGCATCGCACAGTTTTGCGCAGTCTGTCCCTCGAGCGGTTTTGCGCATCGCACCGTTTTGCGCAGTTTCTAACTCGCGCCGTTTTGCGCATCGCACGATTTTGCACAGTTTATAAGTCGCGCCGTTTTGCGCATCGCGCGGTTTTCTGCAAGATATCACTCGCGCGGTTTTGAGCATCGCACCGTTTTGCGCAGTTTCTCACTCGCGCCGTTTTGCGCATCGCACGGTTTTGCGCAGTTTATCTCTCACGCGATTTTGCGCATCGCACTGTTTTGCGTAGTTTATCACTCGAGCCGTTTTGCGCATCGCACGGTTTTGCGCAGTTTATCACTCGCGCCGTTTTGCGCATCGCACGGTTTTGCGCAATTTACCACTCGCGCGGTTTTGCGCATCGCACGGTTTTTCGCAGTTTCTCACTCGCACGGTTTTACGCATCGTACCGTTTTGCGCATCGCGCCGTTTTGCGCAGTTTGTCACTCGCGCCGTTTTGCGCATCGCACCGTTTTGCGCAGTTTCTCACTCGCGCGGTTTTGCGCAGTTTATCAGTCGCGCCGTTTCGCGCATCGTACGGTTTTGCGCAGTTTATCCCTCGCGCGGTTTTGCGCATCGCACGATTTTCCGCAGTTTGTCACTCGCGCCGTTTTGCGTATCGCACGGTTTTGCGCAGTTTCTCACTCGCGCGGTTTTACGCATCGCACCGTTTTGCGCAGTTTGTCACTCGCGCCGTTTTGCGTATCGCACGGTTTTGCGCAGTTTCTCACTCGCACGGTTTTACGCATCGCACCGTTTTGCACAGTTTATCAGTCGCACGGTTTTGCGCATCGCACGGTTTTGCGCAGTTTACCACTCGCGCGGTTTTGCGCATCGCACTGTTTTGCGCAGTTTATCACTCGCGCCGTTTTGCGCATCGCACCGTATTGCGCAGTTTTTCAGTCGCGCCGTTTTGCGCATCGCACGTTTTTGCGCAGTTTATCACTCGTGCGGTTTTGCGCATCGCACGGTTTTGCGCAGTTTGTCACTCGCGCCGTTTTGCGCATCGCACGGTTTTGCGCAGTTTCTCACTCGCGCCGTTTTACGCATCGCACCGTTTTGCGCAGTTTCTCACTCGCGCCGTTTTGCGCATCGCACCGTTTTGCGCAGTTTATCACTCGCGCCGTTCTACGCATCGCACGGTTTTGCGCAGTTTGTCCCTTGCGCGGTTTTGCGCATCGCACCGTTTTGCGCAGTTTATCACTCGCGCTGTTTTGCGTAGTTTATCAGTCGCGCCGTTTTGCGCATCGTACGGTTTTGCGCAGTTTATCCCTCGCGCGGTTTTGCGCATCGCACGATTTTCCGCAGTTTGTCACTCGCGCCGTTTTGCGTATCGCACGGTTTTGCGCAGTTTCTCACTCGCGCGGTTTTACGCATCGCACCGTTTTGCGCAGTTTGTCACTCGCGCCGTTTTGCGTATCGCACGGTTTTGCGCAGTTTCCCACTCGCGCGGTTTTACGCATCGCACCGTTTTGCGCAGTTTGTCACTCGCGCCGTTTTGCGTATCGCACGGTTTTGCGCAGTTTCTCACTCGCGCGGTTTTACGCATCGCACCGTTTTGCGCAGTTTATCAGTCGCACCGTTTTGCGCATCGCACGGTTTTGCGCAGTTTACCACTCGCGCGGTTTTGCGCATCGCACGGTTTTGCGCAGTTTATCACTCGTGCGGTTTTGCGCATCGCACGGTTTTGCGCAGTTTGTCACTCGCGCCGTTTTGCGCATCGCACGGTTTTGCGCAGTTTCTCACTCGTGCGGTTTTGCGCATCGCACGGTTTTGCGCAGTTTGTCACTCGCGCCGTTTTGCGCATCGCACGGTTTTGCGCAGTTTCTCACTCGCGCCGTTTTACGCATCGCACCGTTTTGCGCAGTTTCTCACTCGCGCCGTTTTGCGCATCGCACCGTTTTGCGCAGTTTTATCACTCGCGCCGTTCTGCGCATCGCACCGTTTTGCGCAGTTTATCACTCGCGCCGTTCTGCGCATCGCACGGTTTTGCGCAGTTTGTCCCTCGCGCGGTTTTGCGCATCGCACCGTTTTGCGCAGTTTCTCACTCGCGCTGTTTTGCGCAGTTTATCAGTCGCGCCGTTTTGCGCATCGTACGGTTTTGCGCAGTTTATCCCTCGCGCGGTTTTGCGCATCGCACGATTTTCCGCAGTTTGTCACTCGCGCCG
>JAXFYN010001248.1:0-38874 GCA_036172215.1 Camellia granthamiana
CTATTCATATATATATATACATATATGCCGTTTTCTATGACTTGTAAGCCAAGTAATTTTAAATCTATAGTCTTAACTCATTAGTGAAAGTTCGAAGCACAGATCGTTATCAGGATTGTACAAATGGTTATCCTGAATTAATGATCATGGAAAGCACTAGTCAATGTGGGGACACCTCCATGACTTGTTGCCATGAGTCTTCCTTCCTATACAAATGATTACATATAATAATAATATGTAACAATAATTACAAATAGACATAGGGTTGGTTTGGGAAGTGGATTGACTTTTTAATTTTTTGATTTTTTTAGTTATTTTAGCCTGGGCTAAAAAGCTTGGTTTGGGAAGGGCTTTTTAACTTTTTGACTTTTTTGACTTTTTTTGTGAAAGAAGAGTGTAATGATTATGGGTTGGATGTGATGTTTTGTTTGTTGTTGCTAAAATAGCCTATTTTATTTTTTGTGACTATTTTAGCTAGAAAAGCCCAAAAAGCCTCTTCCCAAACAGAGGCATAGGTATACACTAAGTGGTGTTTTGGGAAGTTGGTAAAAAGTTGACTTTTTGAATTTTTGGCTTTTTTGACAAAAAGCTAGGTTGTTTTGGGTAAAAAGACTGACTTTTTTGGCTAAAAAAATTAAAAAGCCAAAAAGCTGGCTTTTTTGGTGTGTTCCCAAAACACCCCTAAAATACTATTTTTTATATATTTATTGACTAATTTTTAGGGACATTTAAATGTTCATTTTAAAAATTACAATCGTATAAGAATACCCTATTTTATTCAATCTTTTTGTATATAAGGTGAAGTGTGTTGGCTCTTATAGACCTTGATAAGTACTATTCACTGGGTCTTGGGTTCAATTGAGAGTTTGGAGAGCCTCTCTCAAGGGAAGGGGGTTCAACAGGGTCTTGATAAGTATCTGAATTTTTGGGAAACTTTAGTAACTTCCTTTTACTTTTGCATTGCTCTAATTCTATGTTTATAAATAGATGAAGGGCTGCCTCTTGTATTGCAAAGAGTTGTATTATTTTCTGATCATAACAAAAATCATAGCAGTCGTGGGCGTAACTCTATTCTAAAGTAAACCTCATAAATCTTTGTCTATACGTGTGTGATTTCTTTGATTCGTTTTATCTTTATTGTTTGCTATTTTGTGCCTCACCTATCCTAATTAGGAAGAGACAATTTCCTAACAAAGTGCTTGACACCGATCCTGATTAGGAAGAGATGTTCCCTTCCTATTATCGAGTTTAGTTTGAATTCGTTACAGTTCCAGTTTCAGTTGTAATTGTTTATATGCCTTCTAATCGACCTAAACACCCAATATATATCTTTCATTGTTTAACTTAAAATAGAATGAAATGATCTTATTTTGTTTCTCTGTTGATTCGGGATTGTAGGATGCGTAGATGTAAAATATTATGAGTCACAATTTTTTTTCCTACTTCGATCACTATCTTTGCTCTATGAAAGATAAAATTGGGCAATTTCACTGTTTCTAAAGCTTGCTTATAACTATCACATTGGGATATGTAAACAGATGGAATTAGGTACCAAGATAACAATTGAATGCAAGACTTAACTATCTAGGCCTAATTGAGTTAGCAACCATGACTTTTCTAAGGGTATAGTCTCAAGGGGGAGGCCATATGTTCAACTCTGCTTAAAGGGGCTCCCTAAGGAGGAGTTAAATTATGAGACAAACACTACTTCACAAAGATGGAAAGGCTAACTCTCATTAGTATTAATTTAACAATTAACAATTGACTTTCGTTGATAAATAAAAAATGAATGCAAAACTTATTGTAATCAAATCTCTAATACTGTGATAAATCACTTCTTGTTCTCAAATTCAAAATAATAATGTATATCAAGATTACAATTATAGTAAGGCTGTGTTTGGTATAGAGTTGTAATCATAATTTCACACTCAAATTTGAGTGTTGTGTTTGGATATAATTCTCAAAAATTAATTCTACACCCACGTTTGAAAACTCTTTTCAGAATATGGTTGGCAGACAGAGTACTCGAATTTTGAATTTCAAAATTTGATCTACTCAGTCGTCCGCCCAGACATCCTCCCGTACAGTTTTTGAATTTTTGGGTGTACCCGGTCATCCTTCCAAACGTCTAGCCAGTAGACCGGAATATTGATTTTTTTTTTTTTTTGCAACTATTATGTGAGAAAAAAATTAAATAAATTGTTTTAATAGTTTTTTTTTAGAATTGAATTTTAAAAAGAGATTGATTATGAGTTTTGAATAGAATTTTCAATAGAGTTTTGAGTTGTGTGTTTGGTTATGAGTTATAAGTTTTTTAATTAAATTTTGAAAATCATTTTGAAAATTCATAATCAAATAACTTTTCTTATTTTGAAACTCATTTAAAAAATTCAACACTTAATTCAATACTTTTTTCTAAATTCATAACTAAATAAATTTTTTTTTTTAAATCATAATTTTAAAACTTATAAACTTAATATATAATTCTATTCTCAAATCAAAATTGTAGAACTCTGCCGAACGCTATCTAAGTCTTTCCAAAGATTCCATAAGACAACTACGCTTTCTGACTTTTTCAAACGTTAGCTTCTCATCTTTAAGTAATATAAATGATATGGAAAACAAAAATTATATAATATCTATCTATATGAATATATACATATACATATAAGAACCACTAAATTGTTTGAGATTCATCTTTTCTTTTCAATTTTGTTCTTTTATTTTTAATAATTTACTAATTATGACTTATATGTTGAGTGAAGATTTTTTCGTAATTACGCAAAATTCTTAGTCAATTATGCAACACGCTTTTTTATAATTACACGAACTTTCTTGGTCAATTATGAAATAGGTCTTTTCGTAATTACGTAAACATTCGTGGTCAATTATGAAACATAAATCTTTTATTTTATAACAAATTACAAATACACCCATAAGGTTCGATTAAAATATGAATCGGTCCTATGATACTAAAATTATAACTATCGTTTGTTATAAATTTTTCATTTAATACAATACTCAAAAAAAAAAAAAAAAAAAAAAAAAAAAAAAAAAACCAACAACTCTCCTATGCATTAATAAATTATCAAAATTATTTATTGAAAATTATTTCTTATGTCATTAAAAATTATTAATTGATTTAATGATTATTTATTAACAAAATGGTTAGCTGAAAAATATTTTTCATATCATTACAAATTGTTAATTTACGTAATGATTATTTATTAATAAAATTGGTCATTTGCTTATTTATTATTTCAGTGAATTATCTTAGTATTTGTTTTAGATTTATCTATTGAGAAAAATTACACACCATAAATTTTTTTTTATATATATAAATTTAGAAGAAATGTTAAAAACTCATAAATTCACCCAAAATGATATGGTAACAAAATTGTAGTCTATATCATTGGTTATATAACAAATCAAAAAATAATACATACCATACTACATAATTCTATTATATATCCAATGATTTATTATTCTATTCAATTTCATAGAACAATATTTTAATTTTTAAAAAATTATCAAAATATGAAACTTAAATATACTGTAATAATAATTCGTGCGTTGCACATACCTTATTAAACTAGTATATATATAAGAAGCTCTATTCTGCTTATGGCTGGTCCTTTTTTTTTTTTTTCCTTAATGGTGGCCTATATGTTGAGTGAAGGTTTTTTCATAACTATGCAAATATTCTTGGTCAATTATGAAATATAAATTTTTTATTTTTAACAAATTTCAAATATACCCATAATGTTTGTTTAAAATATGAATCAGTCCTATGAAACTAGAAATTATAACTATCATCTGTTATAAATTTTCATTTAATACAATAATTAGGAAAAAAAAAAAAACTATTCCCCTATGCAATAATAAATTATCAAAATTGTTTATTAAAAAATATTTATCATATCATTAAAAATTGTTAATTGACTTAATACTTTATTTATTAACAAAATGATTAACTGAAAAATATTTTCCATATCATTAAAAATCATTAATTTACTTAATGATTTACTTATTAATAAAATTTGTCATTTATTATGCGAGTATGATTTATATATTAATAAAATTGGCCATTTGTATATATATGTATTTTCTTCTATTTTTTTATTATTTCAGTAAATCATCTTAGTATTTTTTTAGATGGAGAAATTATCTTAGTATTTTGTTTATTTATCTGCTGAGAAAAATTACACACCATAATTTTTTTTTTAAGATTCAAAAGAAATGTTAAAGACTCGTAAATTCACCCAAAATGATATAATAATAGATTAGGTGTATAACAAATCCAAAATGATACATATCATACCACATAATTCTATTATATATCTAATGATTTATTATATTCAATTTTATAGAATTATATTCTAATTTTTTTTAAAATTATTAAAATACAAAATTTAAATGTAATAATAGTCAGTGCCTTGCATGAGCCTTTTTAAACTAGTATATATATATCATTCAAATGTTAGCTTCCTATCTTTAAGTAATATAAATGACATGCAAAACAAAAATTAATATATATATATATCATTCAAGATGATGTGATAATAATGGCCTTAAAATTATCAGCCTTGTAGTTGGTGTTTTAATTTGAAATAAAAGAATAATATGAAATCATATTATTGTGTAAAAAAAATTATATACAAAAGTTCTTGTATATCATTACTAATAACTTAATTGTATTGCCAAACAGCCAAAGTACATACTGGAAAAAGATCAAAACTTGCTTTCTAAAATTTTTTTTCGGTAATTAAAAGATAAAAAACTTGAGGCAGATCTCAGCAACCCAGACTTATTTTCAGAGCAACAAAAATTTGACAGCAGCAGTACCCATTCTAGAAAATTGTCTAGACAAAAAAAACCCAAAACTTGAATTGAAATTTCCAAGTCTTCACAAAACTGTTGGCGCCATTTGCTAAAATTTGGAGGAACCACTTATATTACCACTTTTTGGGTTCACATTTGGGCATCTCAACCGCACCAGACTCCTCAAATCCTTCAGTCTTAATGCACTTATAAAATCATGCATCGACAGTTCTGTGTCTGAGAACATATATAGGCATCCTAACGGCTTGAGACTTTAATAAATCTTTCTGTCTCAATACACTCGTAATCATAAAATGTCTGAGGTCATAATTAGGCATTCCAATGGTATGACACTCCTCATATTCTTCAGTCTCCATACATCTTCAGTCACAAAATCATGTATTGAGATTTCTGTGTCTAAGTTCACATTTAGGCATCCTAACAGCACTGGACTTTCTTAAATCTTCTCGTCTCAATGCACTTTAAATATGCTTCGAGCTTTTGTAGTGTCTTGAAATTTTCACATAACCCTAAAGCTAACAACATATTGCGATGAAGAAAGTTGAGGCAAGAGCATCCTTGGCCATGGCCACTCATGTGTTGGGAAATAATAACAATACTATACTTACTATCTTTTTATACTATACATTCAATGTGCCATCTCATATGTAAGCACATCATTGGTGTAATGAGTCCCATTACTTATGTTTATCTCCAATATAGTACTGATATATGAGATGATAAATATAGTATAAAAATGTGATAAGTGTAGTATTACTCGGGAAATAATGAGAGTTTTTGGCAGTTCTCAGAGAGCCACTTGGACTGCATGTAACTTGCCTTCCTCCATGGAGGAATATGAAGACCACTCTCTCTTAGAGATTGCTTAGCAGCTGAGCAGAGCAGAGGGATGATTTTCATGAGTCTCTCTTCAGACCCAACAAAAATGGAAGGCAGAGAAGTAGAGAGCTCTGAGTAGGTTGATGTAGGCCTTGCCAGCTCAAACTGAGACCTGAAATCCATATCCACTATCAACCTTACTCTCTCAATAGTACCAGTGCCACCATTGTTGTCCTTCATCATAACGTCTATGTATTCATAGTCACCTGTAAATTCAAAGACTTCAAACACAACAAACACTGAGATATCAGAAATGGGTTAAAAAAGAAATCTTACTCGAGATGCGTATAAACTGATCTGAATACTCAATTATTAGAGAAAAAAGAAAAAAAGAAAAAAGCAAGCTCAACTTACTTGAGTAATTTCAGAGTATTATGAGATTTTGTCTATGTATGCTTGCAATTAAGATTTAGCAAAAAATTTATAGGTGGAACAATATTAATTCACCTTTGTTAAATATTTAAGAGATAAGAAATGACTTATCTACTATATTTTGCCATTATTTATTTATTGGGAGCATCCCATAAATAATAATAGTCTAAAATTTCTTAGCCTCCGTTTGGGAAGTGGGTTGGCTTTTTGACTTTTTTGGCTATTTTAGCCTGGGCTAAAAAGTTTGGTTTGGGAAGGGTTTTTTTGGCTTTTTTGACTTTTTTTGTGAGAGAAGAGTGTAATGATTATGGGTTAGATGTGATGTTTTGTTTGTTGTGGCTAAAATAACCTATTTTGTTTTTTGTGACTAAAATAGCCAAAAAAAGCCTGGAAACCTTCTTCCCAATAATTTTGGATGTGATGTTTTATTTATTGTGGCTAAAATAGCCAAACATAAATAATAATAATTTTCTCTACACATAAAATAATTTATTTTTTAGTACTCTTAATTAAAGTATCATTTTGCATTGTCTGCATAGTAATTCCAATCAATAATGTAACGAAAAAATTTACATCTAATTAATTTTACGGTTTCTCATTTATTGAAAATTACTTCATAATTGTTCATTAAACATTAGCAGATAAGATAAACATGTAGATATATCTATTTTTTAAAACACACAAATTTTTGAATCTTTTGTATAGCTGAAATAGCTCATCATGATCAAATAATACCATTCCACTAAAAAAAATAAGAGCATAAATAACGTTTTAACTTAAGTAACTGTCATGATTATTTTAAATTAATGTGCATAATAATAGAGAGAGAGACCTGAAGGACGACCAAAGGTAGCAACCCAGGAAGTTCTACATATAGAGGCTTCAAAACCATCTCTTCTTAATCTCTTCACAATCAACTTCGTCAAATTGTGGGTTTGCTCTACAACTTCCATATCTTTCAGGTAAATTAAGATTTTTTCAAGGATCTCAGTCTCAGCGTCTGTGACACTCGTAAGAATATCCTGCAAAACCAATACACATACACATGTTAATATATACATACATATATATATATATGTATAAAGTCAAACCCAGAAAACAAAATGAAGAAAATTGTAAAATTTGAAGCTATGAGAAACCTGTAAGGTGGAAAATGTGGATTTATGATGAAATTTTGGGGATTGTGAAGAAGAAGGTGAAGTGGGTTTGGTTGAGCCTCCTCCTAATTCAATGAAGTCTCTAACCATCTGAATTAGCTTTTCTTCTTCTTCTCCTGAGCTACCCATTTTAGTCCTCCTCTAAGAAAAAAAGAATGAAAGGAAGACTTGGAAAGAGGTTTTTATATAGTAGTAATTTTTATTTTTCTAAACTTTTGTTTGGGTGTATTAATAAGTACACACTTTTTATCTTTTTTACATCACATCACCTCTTTATTTTTTTGTATATTTTTTCGTAAAAAATCAAAAAATACACTTATTTAGATCATCCCAAACCCCCCCCTAAATTTTTTTTTGGGGAGTCTTTGAAAGCAAAGAAACTGTTTTTAGAAAAGTGAAAGAGCGGAAGAAACAGTAAATTGGGCAACCGTGTACATAACTCATAGGACGATTGTGTGCGCCCACACATAGAGGACTTGTGGCGGGTGGATTCTTTATCAATTTTTTATTTTTTATTTTTAGATCATTTGGTGAATAAGAAAAATGAATTTGAAAATTGTTTAACTTGACTAGTTATTTCATGGATATTGTTAGAAATGGATAAAAAATATATGAAAAAATTTCAATGGAGCAATTTGATCCAGTTTATACGGATGATTTATAATTTTTTTTTTTGGGGGTACCACATTGGCACTGTAAATTTATAAGTTCTATTAAATGAGATTATTATTTAATATAATTTATGTTTATAATTTATTAGACATAAATAACTTAAATAACTGTCTAACCATGACTTAAGATTGGTTTTTTTAAAGATTTTTTTGTTTTTTTATTTTTTTGTCTTAGTGAATTTTTATTTTTTATTTGTAAGAATATTTTAAACTTTTAGAATCTATAAGACTAAATGAACTAGAAATTTTGTATAAAATTGAAAAAAAAAAAAAAACTAAAGACAAAAAAAAAAAAGAAAAAGAAAAAGAAAAGAGAAGTAGTTGACTTGTTGGACCATTTTGTTCTTATTGTTTTTTTTTTTTTTTTTGGGGAAAACTTTTGTTGATTTTTACTTTTTAATTTCTTTTACAATAGACAGGCCGGGGGAAAAAATTGACACAAATTTGGGAAAAAAAAAAAAAAAAAAGTCATTAAAGACAAAATTCAGGAAAAAAAATAATTATTTTTTTAATTGGATGCCAAACAATGCCCTAAAAGTTGAGAGAATGATAATTTTAATATCTATTTTTCGATTATCAATTTTTAATTTATAAATAAGTTGCAATGAATAAGCTCAGTATATGAGAGAGAAATCTCTCCAGATTGCACAGTGAATTGGACGGGTGTGGTTGGGCTGTAAGGCCTTCATAATTTTTTTTGATAAGTTGAATCGTTTATTTTGTTAGACTCTGTGTGTAGATTATTTATAGTTTAAAAATTAAATTGATTCAATAATCATAGTTATATAATTTTATTGCCTTCAAAAAAAATAATTTACTTTTAAAATTATATTGTCGCCTATGATTTATTTGTAATGAAATTAATTTCTGTATGACTGTCAAATAAATTTAATTTAATTTTTTTTTATAAATAATATATACATAAGAACATATAAAATGAATGATTACAAGCCTCAACAACACTTTTCACACCATTTCAATTAAATTTAACAAAATTAACCATTCAAATAGTTAAAATAAAATTGACATGAAATTGATGTGAGCCCCACATGACATATGGAGAGAATTCTCTCTTTTATATAGGATCAAACTAAGGTTTTATTTGGCAGTTAGTAAAAAAACTAGTTTAGAAAATTAGTCTTCAGAAAAGATAATATAGGATCAAACTAAGTGTTTGTCATATATTTAACTTTTTAAAATTTTTAAATAATTTTTAGAATGTCTAAAATAAATTTTTTAACAAAAAATAAATTAATAGTTTTTTTATATTTAATAAATAGATTTTTTTAATCTAATAAATTGACTTTCTAGTCAAGACCAAACAAAGCATAAACACATTATTTTAAAGGAAAATTGTAAATCAGTAGTACAATGAAAAATTATTACACTATGAATAAAATCTTTCATGATATAACTCTGATACATATGAAGGATTTGCACAAAATCCATAAAATACTTGCACTATACATACAAAAAATTTACACAATCATAAAAATATAAATATATATTTTTTGGAAGCAGCTTGTCTCCAGTCCTTTATCAGACTGGACAGTGCTATTCAGCTCGTGGGGGCCCACCATAATCCGAACCGTCAATGTGTAGAAATCGTCGAGTACTATAAGCTTGTAAACAATCACGTTGATTGGATATCGATAACTATGTGATCAAATCAGTTTTGTATAAAAAAAAAAAAGACGGTGAACAAATTAACGGTTGACAAAAAACTGATAAGATGAGATAACTATCGATATCCGATAAACATGATTTCTTACAAGCAGATAACATTTGACGAGTTTTACACATTGAACAATTCGGATTATCAAAACAAGACCCGTAGTGAGCCCCCACAGGTCGAACAACACCATCCAATCCGATTAAAGACTGGAAACAAGTTGCTCCCATATTTTTTTATTGTTGTATTGAGGCCTCTTTTGGGAAGAACATAAAATGTCAAAAGCCAACTTTTAACATATTTTGGATCATATCATCTTTTTTACTTTTTATACATTTTAAAAAAAATTTAAAAAATTTAAAAATTAATTTTTAACCAAGTCTTAGGGTTGTTTGGTTTTTGTGTTGGGCTAAAAAATCACAAAATGACAAAAAAAAGTCAAAAAATAACAAAAAACTAAAATTCACAAAAAGACAAAAAAATCTACCATTCTAAAATTAAAAAGCCAATCAAAAATACCTAACGATTAAAAAAATTTTAGATTAAAAAAGTCAAAAATATTAATTAACTAAAAAAATTATTGCGAAACGGTGGCTAAAACAGCCTCTCTATTTCAATCTTGGGAAAGAGAAGGTAATAGGAAGCAAGTTTTGATGTCACCAGAAGTTGCATGTCCCTGTCATCTACTCATCCTAGTGCTGGCAATTTTACTTGCTTTACTTTCTCTCTCCGAGAATTGTGGTTTTTTTTCATTGCAAATAGTAAAGTCGTGTGGTTTTTGGTTGGGAAAGTCCAAAAAGGAAGAATTTTATTTTATTTTTTTAGGCTGGGAATGTGTTTGGCATCTTCTAAAACGTCTAGGAGAATCTTAAAATAAATAAATTTAAATATAAAAGAAAGACCTTTTCATGTTTACCGTATATTTTGCGTTCAACACCTCTCTCAATTTTAAATTTAAGAGAATTCTGTTTGTGATATTCATCATAAGTTTCATTTCAATAATTTAAAATTATTTATTTTGTAATTATTTATGAAAAGAATTAAGTTAATTTGATAATCATAATATTTTTATTTTATCGTATTTATCTTTAAAAAAATTAATGATTTATTTTCAAAAACATTGTTTGGTTTACTTTTGGGAGAGTTGTTTTTAAAAAAAAAAATTCAAAATTTTATTTGGTTTGTGGTTTTTCTTAAAAAAATTCCAAAATCACTTTCTCTCTTTTACACATTAATCAATCACTTTTTCTCTCTTCTCTCTCATTTTCAATCACTTTTTCTCTCATACACATCTATTCAATTATAACTAAATGTCAAATCATTCCAAACTCTTAAACTAAAAAATTACTTTCAAAATATATAATTAAACAAATCAAAAAAATTTCTAAACTCTCTCTCCCAAATTTTTTTTGAAACTCACTCTCTCAAAAATAAACCAAACACATCCATATTTATCGTCTATTTTTCGGAGACAAATGTTAATAAAAAGAAAGTATTATAATTATCGGACCGACTTAATTTTTTTTAATTAATAATATACATAGAAAGTCCAATAAAATGAAGAGTTCAAATTATCGAAATGAAACTAGTGATCTGAACAATTATTTTTTCTCTTTTATTTTACTTTCTATAAATAATTTTTTGTCATAATAAATATTTTGTGTATATATAGAACTAATTATATTTAAAAGATTAGAAGTAGTGGGTATACGCGATATATGTATATATGATCATTTTCTTTTAGAAAAATAAAATTTAAAATTAAAACATTTTACGGATATGAAAGGCCAATAGTTGAGAGATTTGAAGAAAAGAAAAGAAAGAAAACAAAGTGAATTGATAACTACTCATGTAACTAGTATTTGATTTGATAAATATATATACATATAATTTGATTTGATATTTAAGGCATCACTGTCCATGTAATTACTATTGGGGTATTTTTGAAAAATTCAAAAATTCAGACATGAACACTAATTCAACATTCCCTTATAATAGGAGATTGGTTCAGTGGATAAGAATTTCGAATCCCTTGCTCAAGGATTGGATTCGAGTCTCCATAACTCCTTGTTGGGGTTAAACATACTTCTTAGCGCCTGGAGCATGCAGGGGCCTAAGTTTCGGCCCCGACGTAGGTGCGGTGGGGTTCCCTGCAAATATGTTGTATGTGCTAAGGGACAATACTCCCTGGCGGATATGTTGGAGTAGCCTATCTGCATATCCATTTTGTGCAATCAAACAAAAAAAAAAAAAAAAGAAAGAAAACTCATGCTATGCACGGGTTGTGAAAAAATTAATAAAATATTTTTATATAAATAGTTAGATTTTTGTATGTAAATTATAAAAAAAATATTAAAATTTATAATTTAAGTTTTATGATTTTATCATAATTTATGTATCTTTTTTTAATTTGTAATGTAACTTTCAACCCTCGTTAGAGTTGTAAAATTGGGCGAGTTTAACCCAAGCAACTCGAGTGAAACCTGGAATTTTTTAAAGATAAGACAACATAATTTTAATCCAGTAGGGACCTATGTAAAATTTAAAAATTCAAATAAATTTGAGTGGATTTGGCAGAGACACCAAATAATCTGAGCAATCGAAACAAAATTGTATACAAATATATAAAATTATTTGTTAATTTATTTCTTTAATAATAAATAAGATTAATTAAAATTTTAATATTAATGAACAAAAATAAAAACAATATGCTTAAGTTTTTTCAATAGATTTTTTTTTTAATTATGTTTAAAAATTACACCTTTCAGAATGGGATCATCGAATAAGTTGATATTAAAAAAATTACATTTTATAATGACATAAAATAATTTAAATATAATAAAATTAAGGGCACTCGAGTCAAAAGTCCAAAATTGAATTTTCTTTGTCCAAATATCTAGGCGTTGATTTTTTTTTGTCCATAAGGACAAGCTTACGTAAAATGACCAAAATACCCCTCCTTATATATACAAATACACGGTCCAAAACCTAACATTCACACTTCCTCTCTCTCTCTCTCTCTCTCTCTCTCTCTCTCTCTTTCTTCCGCCTCACACGACGACGGTGACTGTCGCTTCAGTGACTGTCGCAACCACCACCTCCGTCACCACCATTCAAACACGGTATCATCTCCATCCCCAAGCTTATCTTCTCCAACGGTCTCATCATCATCATCATCATTCCCAAACAAGGCCATCGCAAAAGTCAGATATGCCATTACGCAGTCGTCTCCAAGCTACCGGTGGTTAATTTTCCACTCTAGTAGTTTGTTGTCGTGCAGTCGTCATCTCAACACCTCCGCCGAAGCCACCATTCGCAGAGAAAGAGAGAGATGTTTGAAGAGAGAGATATAGATTCGTTCCCAGCAATGTGACGCCCCAAATTTGAGGACATCATAATAAGATTTAAAACTTAAAATCAATTTCCTTAATTAAGAACTTCTAATCATTGTTGCCACCAAATTTGCCATCATCCATTAATTAACAAAACAAAAATTAAAAGTTCTTAAATTACAACTCCAAATCAAACTTGAAGCTTGGTCTAAGTACATTCATGACAAAAAAACACCAATATAAAAAAAATAATAATAAAATAAAATAAAATAAATAACTAGATAACTTAGGAAAAGGGTTCATGGGTGTAGACAGCCCATTTTTAACCACCCTTAAGACTTGGGCGCTTTATTCCGAACACCCAATCATGAAAGTTACATTGTGCAATCTTTTGAATTCTTAGCTAAGAAATTTGGATTCAAGCTCTAATCCCAAACCTTGCACCCTATTTTGACCAAACTATTTTAGACCTTAAAACTCTCATTTCAAAATATTTTTTCAAATGCTTCTACGATATTCCGAGACTCACATTTCGTTTAAAACATCGCACTTTTTGGTAAACCGATAAGGACAAAGTGGAAATAAATGGAAGTTAGGTGAATTTTTTGAAAAATATTTAAAACATCTTGTTTATAGGTGCAGACACCCCATTTTTGATGGCCCTTACGACTTGGATGTCCTTGCAGGTACACCCGATGATGAGTCTGTTTGCTTGTCAAGTGCTTGAAGTCCTCAGTAGAATGCCATAACTTTCAGCCTTTCTCATCCTCCATCCTTTTGGTCTCATTTTTGGACCATGCCTTGGTATTTCTAGCCTGCAACCTCTAGTGACCTGCCGACCATCCCTAGAGGCTGCCGGCCATCACTTTTGGTTTGCTGGCCACTGATGTGGCTTGTCGGCCACCAATGATGACCGGCCGGCCACCAGTGTTTTCTGCAGATATTTTATGTCAGCTGTGCTAGCTGTTTGCATAGATGCATACATCTGTCCACACGTGGAGGACTGGATCTCCTTGTAGGAATTTCATGTTTTCTATATATAGAGACCCTCTCTCTCTTGTAGAAGGGTTAGAAAATTTTAGACTCAAAAATTTTCCCCTCTCTCTGTAAATTCTCTACACTTTTGACTATAATTTCTTAACCTTTGCCTATACACCCTTAACCAAATTTCACCATCTTTGAGCTGAGGTATTCTTGAGCTTGGTTTGAGCTCTAGAGGGTGTACTTGCTTGGTTTTGTTGCTTGGAGTTACTCTTTGCTTCAAAAGGTATAATATTTACTTTATTAGCTTGCTTTGCATACTTATTTTTCTATCTTTTTCCCACTGTTTTGGGCTGTTCTGGGTTATAAAAAACTCTATTTTGTGGGCTAAAATTGTTGTTTTAGGCCATTTAAGGTTAAGGGGTGGTTCACCCTTCTTTATTCCTCGTTGGTAAGGCCTTTTCACCTTTATTTCCCACTTTCAAACCATCTTTTTTTGGGCCTTTAAACATTGAATTTCAGAGTATTTTCAGTGGTGAAAATTATGTTTTGAAGTCCAAATTTGGAAGGTTTAGCATCCCCTCATTGTGTCTTGTTTGCTAGCCTAGTTGGTGTCATGCTTTAGCTTATTTTTTAGCTTGTTTTAGCTTAATTCCAACATATTTTAGCCTCTGATTTGGACTGTTTTAACTCTATTTTGGGTTGGTTAAGTCATTTGAGTCTTGTATTGCATGCTTGTAGTGTAAGTGTCCTCACAAGCTTAGTGTTTTAGGCCTTTAAACACCATTTATTTGAGTTGATTGCATTGTTTTAGTGTTTTTCACATTTAATTTCAGCACTAATCACCTCTGCAACCTCTTTCCTTTCTTGGCTTTTAATTTTGCTTTGAAAGTGGTTTCAAGTCACTTGCTTGCCTAAGTGTGAAATTGAGGTTTCATAGTTAATGGTTTAATCCCTTAGGGGGTTCATTACCAACGGTATGATACTTCTGCATACCTAAAGCAACTTGTGTTTTGAGCCCTCTTAGAGGACTTTAATTCACTTTTTGGACTTAATTGGATTAAGGAATGGTTGGTAAGTCAAAATGAGTAACGAAAACTTCTGATTAAAAATGAGCAAGATAATAACTTGGTGTGTTGTGTGTTCAATCCGACGTTAATTGAACACATGGAACTTGGACCATTTCATACTTGCTAGTGATGAAATGATCCAAGTCTCCAAGGTCTACTCGTTCCCTTGATCATTCATGAAAGGAAGGAGCCTTGTGTCTTATTTTGCATTTATTGAGCTTGCACATCTCAAGTCACAAGCCATCATGCAATGAAATTGCTTGAATTGGTGGTTTATAACTTAAGATTCACCATTCCTTGGATTTGCTCATGAAAAGGAGGGGTGAGTTATGTAAACAACCCTTGAAAATACCCTATATATACTCTGTTTATCCTTTGTTGCAGCAAGATGAACCAGTGCATCAGTGGCCAGCATGCCACTTTCCATGGCCGGTAGGTGGCCGGCAATTTTTACCAATGGCTGGCTGGTCACTGATGCAAGTCTCAGCAGAATGTTGGTGTGGTGGAACTAAATTGTTCTGGAAGTGTTCAACTGTGCAAACGGAGGCTTTGGGAGCCAAAATGTGGTCTTTTCAGAAGGAAATCGAGCATGCGTATGCACATCTCTCATTCCCCGAGGAAGAGTAGTTAATTGCTTAGTTTAATTACTTAGTTTACTTTCACTTGTGTTGTGATTATTTAATTAATTAGTTTATTAGCTAGTTAATTTAAGTGTTGTAATAATTAGTTAATTAGTTTAGTTATTTATTCAGTTTGTAATAATTAACTTAATTAGCTTAGCTTAGTTAGCTAATTAGCTTTTTTCATTCGGACTATCCTTCATGAGAGCGTAATGTAATAATGTGTATGTCTTCTAACCCCACGTCTTTCTCCTTTTTATTTATCCACTTTTGATGGTTAGATTAGAGGCATTACGTTTCAATTAGTATACCTTATACTTGCATATATTCACCTTGTCTTACATGCACCGAGGCTCGGCGCATCATTCTAACTACATTGTTGTTTAAATACATTATTTGAATACGTGTTTAACCGCATGTTGTCAAAATTGAACCATATGCCATGTTAGTAGCTGAGCCTATTAGTTACATTATTGCATACGTTGCATTAGACATTTGGCATAGTTAGGAATCATGCATTTTTCTAACTCATATCTTTTTGGCTTGGAGTACTATGTGAGTTTTTAGTGCTTTAGCATACTTGCATGAGTGTGAGTGATTGCCATGACTAGCATGCTTGCCATGAGGCTAAATGCTTACTTGTTAAACTACTTGAGTACCTGTTGATGAAGGCTTGTTGCTCAAATTGGAATAATTCAATGAATGTATGTTTAAGCCCACTTTGTTAAGTGGCAAATTCGAAAACTTTAAGCCCACTTGAGGTGGCAAAATCAAACCATTTTCGCAAAACAAACATGAAATTGAGTTGTTCCAACTTGGACAAACTAGTCTATACTTTGCTTGCGCACATCACATAGTAATACTAGCCTAATAAACCGACACAGGAGCATATAATGTTGATAAAAATCATATCATGATTAGTAGAGGCCGATCTTCCATCTGGCGAGCGGGGGGTGCTCAAATCATGACCTTTCCCTCTCGCACCTAAGTTCCCGAGCTGAGGCAACTTTAGTAATAACAGACACATGGCCTTTAGCACGAGTCATGGGTTTCCTAAATTTTCCCAAAATAAAATATTTAAGTGGTGACTCTATATCTGGCAAAGTAGTCCAATTTTGGCATTTTTGATTCAAAAATTGATTTTCTAAAAGATTTGCCGGATTTGGACTCTTTGGTGTTTATCAATTTCACATTGCACTTGTGAGATTAGATTCAGAACCATTGTTTTCAAACCCGGACCGGACCGGCCGGTCGAACCGGTTGAACCGGGAACCGGGCCTTGTTCCGGTCCGGTCAACCCCCTAAACCCGGATTGGGGCCAAAACCGGGAAAACCCAGTGACCCAGTGGTCGAACCGGTAAAACCGGTGACCCAGTGGTCGAACCGGCCAAAACCGGTCTGTTTTTTTTTTTTTTTTTTGGGTTTTTTTTTTTTTTTCTTTCTTTTCTTTCTTTCTTTCTTATATATTTATATATATATTTCAAAACTTTGACTAAAAATTCTTATTTCAAGAGTCTCCTCTCATAAGAAAGAGTCTCATTGAAAGCTTGACAAGATTATGAAAATCTATTCCTATTTATAGGAAAAGATTTTTCAAAGAGAACCTACAAAATTCTATGTGGGATTCAATCAAATTATTTGAAACATATTGATTGGAGGGAGAGTTAAAAATTTCATTTCCCTTCAAAATTAAATCTAGCATTCAATCAATTTATTTGGAGGGAATGTTTAAAAATTTTAATTTCTTTGAAATAAGTGACTTTTTTTTATCAATTATGACTTTATTAAATATTATTAATAAATATTATGCAACAATTTTTATTTTTATTTGATTATTTATATATATTTTTATTTATTTATAATTTATAATCATATTTTTTAATTATATAATATTAATTATGACGTCACGGTTCGACCGCTTTGACCCGACGGTTGAACCGGTGGCCCGTCCACCCGGTCCCTTTTCCGGTTCGCTCACCGGTCCGGTTTTGAAAACAATGTTCAGAACCATGGGAGTCCGAACTGTAGGGCTTATTTTCGAGCTTCTGAAAGGGGGTGCAGAAAAGGTGAGCTACAATAGGTTTGGAGTTAAGGAAATAGGAGGGGAGAGAAGAAAACTAGTTCGGAAAAAGGTTGGGCATCAGACCGTTAAGATAGAAATGAGCATCCTTCACTAAATTAGGCATATCTCTTTGCACACTTAGAATTTATATGTAAGGCCACCACCATTGGAAAGTAGACTTCTAGGGCTTCAATTTAGACTCAAGAATGACCTAAACCCGAGTCCGGATGAGGGAGATATGCTTATTTGAAGTTGGGCCTGAAATGCAAATTTTTGGACCCAGCCAGGTCTCAATGAAAACTTTTCTAGACTTGCTTTTTAGGCCCGGCCATGTGTTTTTAGGCCCAGCCATGGGTTTTGGGGCTCGGCTGAGTCTCAATGGCACCAAATAGATAGCTGGCAGGAATTGAACAAATATCTTTGTTTAAAGATATTTTCGACCAAATTGGTTCAAATTCTATAAATAGGACTTCCTACTTCAGATTTTAAGGTTAGAAAACCTTCAAAGAGGCTTAGGCATTGATAGAACATCCATCTTCCTTCCAAAGGCTTCCTTGACCTCATACCATCTTTTAGTTATAGATACACAATACATACACCATTGGAGCTTGTTCTTGGAGCTTTTTGTTGAGATTTCAACCCAAGTTTCACAAACTTGAGGGTGTTTAGGATCAAGTTTGTTTAACTACAAGCATCTTATGTTTCAAGAGGTATAACTTTTGCATCTTCTTCTTTACTTCTCTCTTACTCTTTTCCTCTCTTTTCCTTGCTTTATACACCCTTTTTGGATTGGTTTGAGGGGCTAAAATATGTGATTAAAAGTTACAAAAAGTGAGAGGGTTAGCCACCCCTCCTTAAGCTTTGTTTCATAGTTTTTTTTTCTCTATTCTTTTTACTTACTTTCTCTTGCTTTTGCCACTATTTTCTTGGCTTACAAATTGATTTTCAGAGTTTAAAAGGGCTAAAAAAAATGGTTTAGGAGTCCAAAAAGAGGAGGGGTTAGCCACCCCTCCTTAGTCTTGGTTACTAGCTTTGTATCTCTTTGTTTTTTCCTATCTTTTGTGTGTTTTTTAACATGATTTTAGCCACTGTTTTTGGACTATTTTCAGAGGCTAAAATATGTGATTTGAAGTTGTAAAAAGTGGAGGGGTTAGCCATCCTTCCTTAGGCTTGCTTACTAGCTTTGTTCTCTTTAATCTTTGCTTACTTTTTCTAACTTTTCAAACTATTTTCAGCTTGTTTTTGGGGTAGTTTTGTCACAATTTTTTTTTTTTAGGGGCTATTTGACTTATTTAATTAATTTATGCTTTGAATATCATGCTTGTAGTGAAAGCTTGCTTGTCTAGCTTGTCCTCTCCTATTTGTGTTCACTTTCTTCCCATTTTTGAAGTAGTTTTGTCACTTTTTTTTGTATATTAGGGGCTGTTTTAATCTATTTAATTAGTGGACTTAACCATCCCTCTCTCTTCTCATTTAGTGGACTTAACCATCATTTTGGACAAATGAATTAAAGAATGAAAAAGACTAATAAAATTGGCTTAAAATGAACCAACCAACGTAAAGAAAAGGAGTTGTATTGCTTGGGTTCGGTCGGATGTTATGTTGAGTTCATCGTGTCAAGGGCTGTCATACGTCAATTCATGATATTTTGATAAATCTTGAAGCGTCTCTATCGTCCTCTTTGAGCTAAATTCATGATAAGAGAGAGGGCTTGTCACGACCCAACCTCGCCCCTAAAAGTTTGGTCCATGACCGGCTAGTACATAGGCCCCAAAACAAAATTTCACGAATATTTATTCGAATACGAGGCCTTAAGCGGAAGCAAATAACAACATAAGGACAACGCCCATTGAGCTTGTGCATACATGAAGACTTAGATTAATTTAAGCATTAAATATATTTCCATATTTACACATATAATCATAGAACTTATATAGATCTCACATACAAATACATAAGACTCAATAAAAGACATAATTCTCCAATACAAAATTAAAGCCTCGATGCGGAGGCGTAATCTAGGCGGCTTGATAGAGAGGTGGACCTCAATACAATTCTAGTGTTGGTCCCCGATGGCTCACTTACATAAATATACATAAAAATGGAGTGAGCAAGGCTCAGTGAATAATCGCAATGTAAGGAGGTTAGGTGAATCAGCATGGCCTTGGAGAATATAAATCTACATATAGTAAATCATATATAGGTCTTATCCATAACCATATGTTAAAACGGCCTCAGGCCCATATGTAATACATAACGGCCTCGGGCCCATGTATGATACGAAACGGCTTTAGGCCCAACATTACAATAGCTGTCCAGAGCAATATAGGGAAGATGGAACATCGGCATGTCTCCATCTCCCTTGGCGTAGAGCCATTAGTCATATACAGTTCATATCATTATAGAGTAGACGGAACATCGGCATGTCTCCATCTCCCTTAGCCTTAGGGCCATGAGTCATAAATAATTCACAGCATAACAGCCTCGAGCCCACTTTCATTAATAGGAACAAAACGACCTTAGGTCCATATCAATGCCATCGTTCAATTATGTCCATTAATTCAATCAAAGCACAATGTCAATAGTATATGCCATTCACAAACAACAATATACATCATAATCACAGGAAGTAAGTAACACATATCGTTACACTACTATTACTCACAGTGATGGGCTTCTAGTAGCGATGGGACGATGTCTTTGTCTTGACCTACAAACACAATGCACATAGCATAATATAAGAATATAACCAATCCCTTACTTATTCTTTAATCAATTAGTTATGTTGGTTCTAAACTCATTAGTTCTCAATAGGTCATAATCCGGGTCTAGGAAAATAGGAGGAATCGAAAAGAAAATGGTTTAGAAGAAGAAATTGTATAAAACCGGTAGGCAGAAAGTGAACAATCTTCACTAATTTGGGCATATCTATTTGTATACTTAGAATTTGGGAGTAAGACCACCACCATTGGAAACTAGACTTCCGAGGTTGAATTTAGGCTCAAGAATCACTTAAAACGGAGTCCGGATGCAGGAGATATGCTTATTTGAAGTTGACTGAAATAGAGCTATCCCGCACCTACGGGAAACAGGGCCGCATGTGCAGGACAAGGTGCTTTTATTTCAGAATCATTTTTGGGTGCTGGAATGGATTGCCGCATGTGCGGAAAGCCCCACCGCACATGTGACTCTGGGCAAATTCTCCTGTCCAAAAATGTTTGTTGGCTCTAACACTTGTTCTTTCAATTTCTAAGCTTGGTTTCAACTCTAATCACCCAAAAACATGTAAAATTACCCCATAACATGATAAACTAACATCATTCAAGTGTAATTCCATTTCAAACAAATCAATATTTGCCTCAAATTCAAGATCAATGTTCCATCTTTCGTAATCTTTAAAGTTCTCAAAACACAACCCACAAACACACTTGATTCTTGCATAATCTTGTTCTATGGACAATCTAGAGTTCATTTCATATGGTATTCATAAGATTGAGCTCTAATCATAACCAAAATCAAAGGACCCAAGTTCTAATTTCTTAAATTTAACTCAATTAAATACATACATAAACCCTAACCCAAATGGGTTTCGAATCTTCCAACATCATTATGATTTCATGAAATTGATGCATTAAACATAAGGATTCAAGATAGACTTCCATACCTTAGTTCAATCTTTGCCTTTCTCTTAGCTCTCTTTAATTTCCCAAGTTTCCATGGTTGATCTTCTTCCCCTCTCTTCAATTTCTTCAATTTATCTTCAAATCCCATGAATGTTGAGCTCTCTCTTAGAGAAGCTTTGTCTCTCCTTATATCTCTCTCTCTCTCTCTCTCTCTCTCTCTCTCTCTCATGGTTCTCTCCCTCTCCCTTAGATATTTTTGGACTCCAGTTGATGAGTTCAACAACTCATATCATATATATATATAAGCTTATCACAAGTAGGGAGAGCCAAACGCGCCCTTACGAATCGTACGAAATCAAATTCCAATTAAACTTCTCAGATGACTCCAAAAATTATGCTGATCATAACTATGTACTCCATTCTGGTTTCTGAAGCCTCTAAGGCCTTCAATTTGCAGCGCAAGGTTAACCACCCAAACGCACCTTAATGAATCAGACAAAATAAATTTCCAATTAATTTTCCCAAATGGCTTTAAAAATTCCCATTAACATATCTATGTACTCAATTTCGATTCCTGAACCCATAAAGGTCGTCAATTGCAGTTTTAAAGTCGTAACTCAAATTCTTCAATTCGAACATATATAATTAAATTAAAGCACATTAACCCATAATTACATAAAGGTAACTTCTGATACGCATGTTGGGGTCGTTACATTCTCCCCACCTTAAGAAGTTTGGTCTTCCAAACTTTATTTACCTTATTACAAGTCCAGTTTCATCTTGGATATACAACATTCTTCAATCATTTAACAATTCACAATCCTATTAGGCTATACTTATGTGTGTCACGTAGTAATGTTAGTCTAATAACTGGAACAAGAGCATATAATGTAAATAAAAATCACATCACGATTAATAGAGGCTGATCTTTGATTGGGCGAGTGGGGTGCTCAATTCATGACTTTCCTCTCTCGTACCTAAGTTCCCGAGTCAAGACACTTTGGTGATGACGGATAAGTGGCCTTTGGCACGAGTCTCGGGTTTCCTAAATTTTTAAAAAATATTTAGGTGGCAACTCTGTAAATTGGCAAAGCAGTCCATTTTTGGTATTTTGATTCAAAATCGATTTTCTAAAAGATTTTTCGGATTTGGACTCTTTTGTGTTTATCTATTTCACATTGCACTTTGTGAAATCAGATTTAGAACTACGGGGAGTCCAAACTGTAGGGCTAGTTGTATCCGAAAGGAGCACGAAAAGCAAGCTACAATGGGACTTGGGCATACTTCAAGCTAACCAAGGCTGAACGTTGTCTTCCAAGACCTCGGTGTTTCCTTTGGTTTCTCCGGTACCTGGCATAAAACGCCAAGGCAACGGAAATGCCAATGAGTGACGAGCTCAATAATATACTACAACCTGAAAATATCCACCTAGAAAATAATACTCACAAATAATGAATACTGTGTAGTAACAGAATAATAAGCATAACAATAATGCTAGCAATTGAAATAATAACAATAGATAATAAGAACAATGGCAAGTGGAAGCAGTGATTCATCATAAGGAAAATGCCAAACTTTTCTTTTGAATTCTCATAGGTTTAGTTTATCAGGTAAGTCTAAGTAACTCCCCGCGGAGCATCATTTTCACTCAACCGCAAAGCAATGGCCACGAGCAATTCTGACTCCCCTTTGGTCAAATATTTAAATGTTACTTGTTGTAACTACTAATGATGTCCACGCACCAGGGTTACATACCCGAGTTATGACATCATCGTCTATAACAACCCAAAAATTTAAGTTCTCCCTTAAATTTTATACTAGTATTATGGTTATATGTGATAATGTATTATTAAATAAATAATAATAAATACAGAATCTAATTTGGCATTGGATTATCAAATATGGGATTAATTAAGGATTATTATTTGGGGCCAAATTAATAGAAATATGAAATTATAATACTAGTTGGGCCAAATTAAAGTTAAAGATAATAAATAAATAAATATAAAAGTAAGAGTAAATAAATAATAATATTGATAACAATAATAATGATAATAATGGGTATGGTAGTAAAATAAATAATTAATTTTGTGTTGGTATACGATAGAGTGTAATTTAAGTAGGGATTGATTTATTTATATAGTTATATTAGAAAATTGGGCCAAAGTGTAATTATCTTAAATATTTATTAAAGATAAGTATAAATCTAATCAAATTTGTGAGAAGATTCGCGCCTGGCCACGTGTTGGCCGAATGAAGCTTTTACCTCCCTATTTATAGGGAAGAGTTGATCAACTCAGGGGAAGAAAGGAAAAAAAAGAAAGAAATGAAGGAAAAGGAAAAAGAGAGGAAGGAGAAGGGAAAGAAAGGAAGAAAAGGAAGAAAAAATAATGGAAGCTAAGAGGGTCTTTGATAATGGAAAGAAAGAGTGAGGTATTAAAGTTAAGGTGAGTTATATTATGCCTTAAGTCACCATAATATATTTTACGTATGTTTTGACTTAACATATTTATTTTATACAAGTTATGTTTTATAAAGTATTATAAATTATATTAATATTTCAACTACGCGAGTTATTTTCTGAACTCTATTTGTTTAAAATGAAACCTATGGATATGTTTTTTAAAGAATATTTGACTATAACCTTATAAACAATTATGTTTTGTAAGTACCACCACGGGAGTCTCATGCCTTGGGGGACTTAAATAACCATTGGCCTCTATTTAGTCACTTTGTGGCCCTCTATTGTCATGGATCCATTGACCTTTGTTCTGTGCGGAGATAAGTGCTACACTATTGTGGGAGCCACCTCTATAATCCGTACGAGTCATCTCTTGAATTCGTATTTCTGTTCTGACCATCATTCTTGTGACTTCTATTCTGTTCTATTCGGTACCGTGGTTATGGTTTTTTATTTACATAATCTCAGTTTTGCTACTTAAATGATTATTTGTTCAAACTAAATTATCTTAAATATTTTAGTTACATCCCTTATACTCTTGGTATAATATTTCTCACTCTGCCATGTGCTTATAGCTGTTTACCAAATTTCAAGAAACAATGCAATTCAGAAATAGCTTTTGGAAAGTCTTATATGCGGGGTTGCGGAATAGATACATACAACACTTTTATGATATTTTTATATGTAAATATCGGCCTTTTTGGTCAATACATTTTGTAATAAAAATAGAAGCTCCGATAATTATTTTGGTACCCTCATTTAAATATTATTTCCGCTCGCGTTTCTTAATTTGTTTAAGAATTGGCCGGAGGTAACTTCAGTTACTGGCCATTACGATACTTAACCCTTGAGTACGGGGAGCGGGTCGTGACATCGTCTACCCCAGGGAGAACAGTCTATGCTGTGACGCTTGCACCACCAACCTTATATCGCCTATACCGATAAGATCCAAAATAACTTCCCGTGCCATGTTAGGATTTGCAACTCATTCACACAAGACTCTAAATCGGGCTCACGCCATCACTTTTAACTTTTAATGCATCTGTTCAAGTTTGTATTTCCTTACTTTGTCAAATTCACATTTTGATACATGCACAAATTTTTGTTTGAAAACCATAGTGACATAAGGTTTATATAGCACGACACAACCATGTATAGCAACCAAAAATAATATTAAAAAAATGTCTTAGGAGTCATCACAAATTTTTTTAGAATTTTCCGCACTTCTTATTTTCAACACTGAATTATTGGACTAGAAATAATGAAACCTATACCAAACGAAGTTCAATTATTATAATATTTTAACTGGTACTAGTTTATTGAGTTAGGAAAATATTTTAAGAGAATTCCAGGGCTACAAATATTTTTTGTAACGCCCCGAAATATTTCAACATAATCCAACTACATCAACTAACACCAACCGTATAAAAATGGCATAACCCCAACATAGATGTAATCCATCGTTTAACATTCATTAAATAGTCATAGCAATTCCCCAACCATTACATCATGAATTCCAAATGTCTATACAAAAGCCTCACATCCGATTTATACATTCAAGGATATAGTAATACATGAATTTATAACTTGTGAAACATCTAGTCTCAAAATAAATAGAATGCCCTTACGAGCTACAACTTCCAAGGCTTAAGTCCGGTTATACAAAAGTGGTCTCTCGGACCCATACAAAAATAGCCCTTGGCTTTACACAAAATCTCACAACAAAATAAAGAGTAATCTACTCTTCACAAGAACATATCCACACATTTAGTTTGGCGGGATCACCACATCTTTACCTGCACCAAAATCCCATAGGGGTGAGCATAAAGCCCAGTAGAGAATTCTCACAAAGTATATACAGTTATGCAACTCTTAATGAAAATGCAAATATCCATGCCATGCCATGCCATGCTCTTTTAAGGAAATTTCATTTCATGCCTAATCTTGAAAATCACCATGTTAACAATTTTGTTTCACAATCTCAATAATCTCAAAACTTCCATTTCATTTAATCAAAAGGAAGCGGTAAATACGACATTAGTAATCCCTAAGCTGGTGTCTGCAAGTAGACTCTACAAATACTACCAAACTGTCATTTTTACCGGTATTAACCGGAAGGCTTGACACCTATCCATGCGAGTTTCTGATCTTTCACCATGGACACTGAGGCCAACTTATCAAATTCGACTACACCCCCTATCCGGACTTACCAACGTATTTACCCCATACACATTTCTGTTAGTTCTCATAACAATATAATCATTCTTAAGTAAACATGATGAGAATGCAATGATGGCACAATTCACTTCATGTACATTTATGATAATGAATCAAATGAAGGTGCAATGCAATAATTAATATCTCTTGACATTTCTTCCCTTTTCAAAATCTCTACAATAATGTCCACAACCACATTTCTCATTACCTCTTTTCAATGCTCTTCCTCAAGGTAATCATATATTATCTACACTTAGCCACGATTTCACTTTTCACCAATCTTGGCAACATTGTCTCATCAAGACTACATGTAATGTTTTCAAACATTAATTCTCACAAATCCATAATGCACAACAAATATCATTTTACACTTATACATTTCCATGCATTCAACAATAGTTTTAAAAATAAGTTCCCCACTCTCTTATATCAAGAAAATCATCATTTCTTTATATCACATTGCGAAATCCACACTCATTGACTCATTTAAACACAAGGAAAGAAGAATTTCATTCATACAAATCCCCAATTACTAGGGTTTTTCAACAAAACCAAACATCCCTCATTCTTTTAGTGAAACCTCACCAAAAACATCCTTTTTGTGTTTAATGAAAAGGAAACCTCTTATGATTAACTTAGGATAGAGATTTAAAAAAAAAAAAACCCACATTCAAAAACTCTCTACATTTTGCTCAAAATAGAAATCTAACATGAGAACCATTAGAGACCTATCAAACAACACATATATGGCACAACATGTACATATAACTCAAGAAAACCCTACCTCAAAGCTTTGGAGAAGATGAGAAGATGAAACCCTAGCTTTTGATGAAAGATCCTTCAACCTCTACCACACCAAGAGAAACCCTAGCTTTTGATCCTCAAGATTAGAGGAATGATGATGATCTAAACCTAATGGATAGCAAGAATCAAAGGTTTTTGATGCCTTGGTTAGGGTTTTTAGAGAGAAGGAGGAGAGAAAATATTTTTAGAGAGAGAGAGAGGTATAATAGAATGAGATACAAACAATCCCAAAGAGAAAAAAAAATAGGGTTTTCGGACTGCCCCCGTCCCGCACGTGCGGCACGTGCGGAGCCTCCTTCCCGCACGTGCGGCCCTCAGCCCCGCACGTGCGGCTCTCCCCGCATGCACCTCCTCCGCACCTGCATATATTGCATTGTGCTGCCTAGCTTTTCCCCTGAAATCTGCACGTGTAGCCTCACACCCCGCACGTGCGGCTAGCCCAGCAGCCCAGAAAAATTGATGGCTCGACCCCTGGCACTCTGAACCTGACTTCACGCTCCTCGGGAATAAAAGAACTTCAACACCGAATAAAATAAAAATAAGGACTATGTTTGAGAATAACCTCTAAACGTTTTCAAACTCAATGAGAGCGAGAAAAGAACGGAAAGAATGGGAAAGTAAAAGAAAGGAAAAACAAGACCCGGTCATCACAATTTTAAGACGAAGAAATAGAATTTGGAAGAAAAATGATTTATGGGACAATGAACTACAATAACTTCCAGCACAAGTAATTTGTGTTTGAAAAATAAAAAGGGCCCCAAACGATGTCAAAAAGAGGTAAGGTCAGAATTTTTTGCTAGATAGTTGAGTTGAGAACGCATTTACAGAAGATCTTGAAGACGGAAAACCAATGGAAGATGGTCAATTAATTTTGCTAAGAACATTGTACAGATTCTAAACCATTTTAGTAAAACTCCAAGTTCTCCTCTTAGACTTATAAATTTTCTGTGAAATTGGCCAAAAATGAAAGATAACTCATATATCTAATTATCCCAAGTGGTCATTTAGAAAAATACCATTTGCAGAGAAAATGGGGCCTGTTTGAATTTACTGTTTCTACTGTGTTGTAATCAACATTTAGGACAAATATTTATTTCGGTAAGAAAATGGTGTCCAATGATCTTATAAAAAATTTACATGTGTATAGAACACCTATATCTACTCCCAGTACAAACAGATTTTAAACATAAGCTATTTTCAATTTATTAGAGCTTTTTTCAACTGATAAAATCTGAAACAGCAAAGAAAATATAAGTTTTAAGTAAAAGTGAACTAACCTTATCTCATTTCACCCTCATACAAGATTATTTCAAAATAATGGGGAATATTTGAACACATAAGAAGATAAAATCCATAACTAAATCATCTAATCTATGCATGCAAAGAAGGAATATAAATCATATAGTCATGAAATTCTCATTCTATCAAAATGTGAACATGCATTGAGCTATTCTAATCACACTTGCTATGTATGTATTAATAATGCATGCTCTTGAATATATATAATATATAAATTTAGTTAAGAATATCTAAGGGAGGATAGAGGTAAAGTATTCTTACCTCAAGAGCTTTTACAAACTATGCTCAAGATTAGCTTCAAAATAAGCATTCTCTTATTTCTCCCACTTTTTTTCTTTTCTTTTCTCCTCTTTCTTTTTCCCTTACTCAGCCGTGTGTATAGGAATCGAGGGGTTAAAATAGTGCTCTATTTGTAAGAGTTTGGAGGCAACATATTTTTATTTATTTATTTTGTTTTTGGCAGATTTTTATTTTTATTTTTTGACTTGGGAAACATTATCTATAAGGCATAGGCCTTGAGTGTGTAAGTGGGTTTGGATGCATGCCTTAGCATGCCTCTCTGCAGCCTCCTTGGGAAGGAAGGTGGCCGAAATCCTCTGTCAAAATCTGATTTCATTTTTTTTTTTTTTTTTGTGTACAAAGTAAAATCAATGTATATATAACCTATTCACTAGATGTTTTGCTCCATACTATCCTCTGACTAACTTAGTTATTATTTATTTAACTTATTTAATTTCCACAACTATATTTAGATATAGCAATTTAATCACAGAAAGATAATTAAATTTATTTACAGGAGTTTAATATTGGTATTAATCATGATGATATTAACATTATAATTTAATAATCGCTATTAATTGACTTAATTTTATTATTAACAAATTAATTAATTGTCTAAAAATTTAGGTTCTCACAGGCGACCCTAAGATCTGTAGATTCGCCAATCGTAACCCTAGATCTAGACCACCACTGACTTCATTCACGCCCCTCTCTCTCTCTCTCTCTCTCTCGTAGATAATCTAGACTTGTCACGCCCTTAAAATAATACATAAGACCCATCACTTTTAACATGCATTGATATATAAAAGACCCTCATTCTTCTATTCATCAGAGTATTCCATTACAAAATGTATTACATGTTGACAACAACAAATGCCCTACGGGCTTACAACTTTCCAAGTTAACACTTGGTTACAAAAAGAGAGTACTAACTCAACTACACATTAAGCCCTTGGCTTGAATCCACATGTAATACATCAAACGAAAGAAAGACAATAAAGTCTGCCCGCCTTAAGCCTCCCAAGCTATTCCCTTGGAGGTGGCATGATACCTGTACCTGAAAATGATATTCCCGTATAGGGTGAGCTAACAGCCCAGTAGAAATACACTAAACCAGCTATGAACAATGACTAAAAGATTAACAGTTTGATAGATGGTTAACACTTTTACATTCTTTCATATCACATTACAGTTTCATTTTCCATTCCTTTTTAATTTTCAATTCATAACCATGGTTCAGAACCTGACCAAATAACCGATATGAGACAGTAACTCATATTAAACATTTCCTCATTTCACAATAGATAAGCATACTAGCTATATCAACACATCATCAGATAAGCATATGAGCTATATCAACATTCCCACTGATAAGTATAAGAACTATATCACACTTCCAAAGATGAGCATATGAGCTATATCAACACTTCAATAGACAAGCATACGAGCTGTATCTACGGAGTCCATCCCCTCTCTTCTCCCACACAACACCCGGTTTAGAGGTCCATCCCCTCTCTTCCCCTAAACCGTGAAGTACATCCCCTCTCTCCTCCAACATAACACAATGCATATAAACAATTATTATACACATCATCAGTCAATACATAAAGTTAATGTATTCTTTCAAACGTCATACTCAATGACACATTCTAGTGATTAGTTTTAGTTTGCCTAATCATCATGCATTGTCTACAACAATCAAGACTATCCTCCACCGATAGCCCAAAGCAGTTATTTCTAAACAGAAAATAAATGCACAAAATGAATATAAAATCAATATTTCAACTAGGTAAGCGATAAATAATTCAACTACACCCTTTAATCCCATACATTCCCATTTCTAACATTTCTCTATGCTAAACATGCATATAGGTTTATTATAAATAAAACCCCAACTTTTGTAAAATTGCACAAAAGCCCCCGACCTTTCTCAAAATTACCCAACAACCCCCAACATATCAAAATGCTAAAATTTAAAGACAAAGCTCATAAAGAGGAGTAGGTTATCCCTACTTCAAATTCGGCGCTCAAACGGAGAAGATGAAAAGAGTCGAAACTCGATCTCCACCACACACCACAAAGCCCTCGAGAATTAACACAACTTAGGCGAAGGAACTATGGCCAAAATCCCAATGGAACTATGGCCAAAATCCAGCTCGGCACAACTAAAATTTATAACTCAAGCTCGGTTCGTAATGGCTAATTAAACCAAGAAAGAACCATAGAAGTTGGTAAGCTAACCCTATGCACTTGCACCTATATGTAGAAGTTTGTCCACCTTAAAATGTGTCTTGTAACCGATGTGGGACTTCCAACAAACATATAGAAGTTTGTCCACCTAAAAATGTATCTTGTAACCGATGTGGGACTTCCAACAAACACACCAAAGGTTCCCAAAATAGAATGAAAGGTCCAAATATATTTACCAAAAGCCTTAAAAGGCACAAGTGCTACAAGACTCTTCTTCCTATTTTAGGTTTCGTCTTCCTCAAATCGACCATCGATCTCGACTTCATTCTGCGGACCCGGACTTTGAGGATGAATTCGAGCTGCTATGTTCAAGTATGGTATAAGCAATTATATTAAAGTTTGTTGTTATTATAGCTCTAGAATCTTCAGTTATTACATTAAAGTATGTTGAAGATTCTAGAGAGATTACTATAGCTCTAGAATCTTCAAATTTTTTAATAAAGTATGTTCTAATAGTATTGTCATCAATATTGGATTTTGGCTTTACAGACCAAGCCAAAGACTGGTATTTCAGCCTCAGAAACTAGAAATGGCAAAGATATTCAACAACTTTGACAAAGGAACATCAGATCTGAGATTTTATTTATTTATTATTATTATTTTTGTAGTTCTTGTTGTTGAGGTTTAGTTGTTGATGATGATGAAGAATCTGTGGTATGATGATAATAGGGTTTAGAACAAATATGGTTTGGTTTGGATTGCAACAGATAGGTGTTGGTGTATGTATATCTGTGAGTGTATATATGTATATCTGTGAGTATGTGTATGTATGAGACAGATTTGGAAAAAAAATTGATGTTGATGATAATGATTGCAATAAATAAACAAAAAAGTTAACCTAGATTTTCAACATATAGAAAAAAAATTTGAAAAGATAGATAGAATTTAGGGGAAAAATTGAATATATAGATAGAATTTAGGGGAGAAAAGTAACCAGATAGTCAAAAAATTTGAACAAATAGATATAAAATTGAACAGATGAATAAAATTTAGGAAAAACTTGAATGGATAAATATAAAATTGAAAAAAAATTGAATAGATAGAAAAAAATTTGAACAGATAGGGAATTTTTTTTGAACAGATAAGAAATTTTTTTGAACAGATAGTCAAGAAAAGTCAACAAATAAAAAAAAGTTAAGGGGCAAAATTATAAACAAAATATCCTTCAAAACCAATAAAAAGATTTCTCACCTAACTATTTCACAAAAGGTTGATTTCTCATCAATAAAAAATATCCACTAAACCTAATGTCTTGGATACTCACTAAATTGGATTTATCACCAATTTTCTCTAAAATTAAATTTCTTACAAAAATAAAAGTATCTGGATAAAAAATAAAAAATAAAAAGAAAAAGTAAGAAGAAAATTTAGATGATCAATTAATTATCATCTATGACCCTATTTTTTTTTTAATAAAAAAGATATTTCACAAACCATCACTTTTAATAGAAAAATAACGTTTATTTCTATTTGTTTTAGCAAAATTCACATTTTAGCAATTTGAGCCAAAAACAATATTTTTTTTTTTAATTTTAGTTTGTTTAATTGACAATTGAGATTAAAAAAAAAAAAAATTAACTGGATCCACCACGTTTCGCAAGTACTAAAAAAGTCTAGATAAATAATAAGGAAAATGTTTGAGACTCACAAAAAATACCATAATGATGTGGTATAATGTGTCGACTCTTGATTTGCTATACACTCAATGACATATGTCCCAACTCATTTGCCATATTATTGTGGGCGAAAGTGTAGGTTTGTAACATTACTGGAATAATAAATTATCATGTGTAACTCCCTTTTTATTATTATATAACCATCACTTTTAATATAAAAAAATATATATTTATTTCTATTCAATTTTAACAAAAGTCACTTCTTAACTATTTAAGCCAACAAATTTTATTTTTTATTTTAATTTGTTTAATTGACAGTTGAGATAAAAACAAAATTAACAAGATCCACTATGTTTGGCAAGTGTTAAAAAAAATCTTTCATTTTCTTAACGTTTGTCTTTTGTTAAAAAAAAAAATTATATTAAAAAAATTTATTATTCAAGTCCTTGTAGTTTAGAAGGATATAGGAAAATTTATAAAATTTAAAATAAAAAATGACAAAAAATAAAAGCATAAAATTTTAATATCGATTAATAATTTGAAAATGTGTATTTAATAACATATTATATTTAAATTAATAATATTATGCCACATTATTATGACGCATGTGAATATTAATCTCATTCTAATTCTAATAACATAATTTAAAGAAAATTTTAAATTTCATTTTATAATTTAATAAAAGATATATAAATTAATGAATGAATATTGATCTTATTCCAATTATGGTAACATAATTTAAGGAAGAATCTAAATCTAAATTTTTTTTTAAGAATATAAAATTAATTTATAAACTAATCATATTGTGACACATATTAACAAAAGTTAAACAAAATCATAAAAATGAGAAAAAATAATTGCAACTTTTATCGTTAATAAGAAACTAACGTTTTATAATTATAATAATATATAGATTATGAGATAGTATTCATTGGTTGTTTAAAATTTTTATTTATTGATGGACTAGTCAATTAAATATTTTTTTAATTTTTTTTTCAAATTAAAATTTTTTTAAAATTTGTTTAAGAAATTAATGCTCTCACAATTCTTCTTGTTAAAAAATACCTTTTTCTTAGCAAGTAACTTTAGTCAATTAAAAAAAAAAAGAGGGGAAAATTCTTGAAGAAGTATAAACTTACAGTGAAATTCGTTAACTGAAATCTTTTTTAATTAGAATGTTGATGCACTTGAAGCCATCTATCCAAATATATATAAACAAAATGGTTTTCTTTTGGTGAGAAGTCTTCTAGGAGTTTCAAATCCTCATTTTAATTTTCTTGATTTTTTTTAATTTTAAATAATTATTTTTATTTGATAATCTCACATCGGAAAAAGAAGAAAAATAATGAGTTGTTTTACTCATATAAAGAAAATCTTATACTCTCATCCTAATTAGCGAGGAGTTCTGTGAGAGTTTCAATATCTCATACTAATTTTCTTGATTTTCTGAATTTTAAACAATTAAGAAAATCTCTATTAGCTAACTTTTATTTGATAATCCCACATTGGAAAAAGAAGAAAAAAGTGAATTGTTTAAGTTGGGATAGTTTAGGTGTTGGAACAATCTTCTGTGTAAATAAAAAGAACTGAAATAAATCAAACAAAATAAATAAATTACATACCGGATTTATTTATTGAACCAAATAAAAGTTACAAGACCAAGTCGAGTGTGTGACACTCTGTCCTTAAGACAGATTCGCCCCGCTACGGTACTTACGGTTGAGTGGCGTCTATCTCCCAGGATACAATGATCTTCACAAATTGTAGTAGTACTCCAAACAATTTGTTCGGCGAACCAAACCTGTGTTCTAACTCTCTGAAATTTATTCTAAAACTAATATATGAAGAATAAATATACTAGAACCAAATGGACAGAAATGCAAAAAAAAACAGACTGAATTTTCGGATAAGAAATTTGATTACAAAAACTAAATTTTCCGGGGGCCAGAATGTTGGATATATGGCTGTATAAATAGGCAACAAACCTTGTCCCAACAGGTTCATTACTGAAGTGAACAGGTGCTTCACAATTTGAATTCAAATAGCTTAAGTAACCGTTGCTTGAACACACTTTCAAACAAAAAGAATAGTGATCCGTTGGTTAACAGTTTCTAAACTGTTGGACCATTATTAATTAAACCATTTGACCTTTATTAGTTAAACCATTTGAAATATATATATATATATATTAAACAAATTGAATAGTTTAATAAATAAAGTAGGAGGTACATATTTTTAGGAAACCACTTAGGAACCCAAAATATGAATTTAGAATTTAAATTAAATTCTCACAATTACAAACTTTAGAAAACCACTTAGGAACCTAAAATTTGAATTTATAATTTAAATTAAATTCCCACAATAATTTTTTATTATTGAAAAAATTCAAATGAATTTTATCTAAAAAATTAATGTTAAACCCGAAAACGACGTCATCTTCCCATTCACTCATAAATGGTTTTGACGTTCCGTCTTCACCACTTCACCTCTTCGGACCCACCCCAAAACACGTTTGGGGTCCACCCAAATTGGGTTAACAAATATGCCTATATAAAACCATTTTTTTCCAACAATCCCCCACATGAATGGAAGTTGACGGAGAGAAAATGCAACAACATGATCTAATCAGAGAGTACAGAAATTGAAAATATTCTGCAAAGGATAGGTAGCTTTTGGCTTTGAACCTTCCCTTGTGAGACACTATCGGATTTACTAGCTAACCAGTGAACATGATGTCTTGAACTGTTCAGCCGTTGGTGTAAACCAAGACAATAGAACTCACACAGTATATTCCCAGACACAGTTTAGTTCTCACTATTGTGTTCATTTTGGCCCTGAACAACCTGGTCTTCATGAGTGCTCTAGAGAATTGTAGCCCTTCACAAATCTCACAGAACCGGCCCAGTTCACACTCACATAGGTAATTCTTATGAAGAGTATCCTGCCATACTCCACTAGGTTTACCTAGATATAAGAATCATTAAAAGTATTACTTAACCTAAAACGCTGCAGACATCACTATTTCATCATAGAAATGGGTAGGAGTTAGACTCCCCAGTGATCCTTCTGAGTCAATCACAACTCGGTTGTCCCTTTGAACCTAGATCTTGAGATCTCCAGTCAACTAGGTTGGGTTGCCGTTGTGGTAACTCTTATTTAATAGGCTTTAGTCCCATTCCCCTCGATGAATTCTCAACTAACTCTCTTGCTAACCCTTTGGTAAATGGATCCGCTATGTTGTCTTTAGACTTAACATATTCTATGGAAATAATTCCATTAGAGAGTAGTTGTCTTACGGTGTTATGTCGACGACGAATGTGTCGTGACTTACCGTTATACATATGACTCTGTGCTCTACCAATTGCTGATTGACTATCGCAATGTATGCATATAGCAGGCACCGGTTTTGGCCAAATTGGAATATCTTCAAGGAAGTAGCGAAGCCATTCTGCTTCTTCCCCAGCTTTGTCTAAAGCTATGAATTCAGATTCCATAGTAGACCTAGCAATACAAGTCTGTTTGGAAGATTTCCAAGATACAGCCGCCCCACCAAGAGTAAAGACATACCCACTGGTGGACTTCGAGTCTCTAGTATCCGATATCCAATTTGCATCACAGTATCCTTCAAGTACTGCTGGATATCTAGTATAATGAAGCCCAATGTTACGAGTAAATCGGAGATATCTTAGAACTCTTATAATTGCTTTCCAGTGTTCTACTCCCGGATTACTCGTATATCTACTTAATTTACTTACTGCATAAGCTATATCCGGGCGAGTGCAGTTCATCAAGTACATTAAGCTTCCAATAATTTGGGCGTACTCTAATTGAGAAATACTTTCCTGTACATTCTTAGATAGATACAAATTAACATCTACAGGTGTTCTAGCAAGATGATCATCATCTTTGCTGAATTTGTCCAGTATTTTCTCAATGTAATGAGATTGTGACAAAGCATATCCTTCTGATGTTTTGGTAATTTTCATACCAAGAATTACATCAGCAATGCCCATGTCCTTCATGTCAAAATGTTTATTCAACATTTTCTTGGTAGTTTTAATCATGTCATTATTACTACCTATGATGAGCATATCATCTACATAAAGACATACCATGACATAACCTTTGTCTATGTTTTTAATATAAACACATTTGTCACACTCATTAATTTTGAATCCATTTGACATCATTGCCTTGTCAAATTTCTCATGCCATTGCTTTGGCGCTTGTTTTAAACCATATAATGATTTAACCAATTTACACACTTTCTTTTCTTTACCTGGAACAGAAAAACCTTCTGATTGTTCCATGTAAATTTCTTCATTTAACTCACCATTTAAGAAAGCGGTTTTCACATCCATTTGATGAATTTCTAGATTGTATAGAGATGCAATGGCAATTAGCATTCTAATGGATGTTATTCTAGTAACCGGTGAGTACGTGTCAAAGTAATCAAGACCTTCTTTTTGTCTAAATCCTTTGACTACAAGTCTTGCCTTGTATTTGTCAATTGATCCATCCGCTTTCATTTTCCTTTTGAAAATCCACTTGTATCCAAGAGGTTTACAACCTGGTGGCAAGTCCACTAATTCCCAAGTGTGATTTTGCAAGATGGATTCAACTTCACTGTTGACAGCTTCTTTCCATAAAGGAGCTTCAGGACTGGACATAGCCTCTTTAAAAGTTAAAGGTTCATTTTCTAACAAATATGTTAAAAAATCTGGACCAAAAGATTTTGAGGTTCTAGCACGTTTACTACGCCTAAGTTCCTCTTCCTCATTTTGATCTAACTCTTGTTCTTGATCATATTTTTGATCCTGACTAGTAATAGCATCAAAAGATCTTTTATTAGTACTAGTCTCTTGTCCAGTCTTCTTTGGAAATACATGTTCAAAGAATGATGCATTCCGAGACTCAATAATAGTATTTACATGCATTTCGGAATGTTCTGATTTATGAATCAAAAACCGATATGCACTACTATTCTTGGCATAACCAATGAAAATGCAATCAATGGTCTTAGGACCTATCTTAGTCTTTTTAGGACTAGGAATAGCCACTTTAGCCAAACACCCCCACACTTTTAAGTATTTGTAGGATGGTACTCTTCCATGCCACAATTCATAAGGTGTTTGATTCACTTTCTTTCGGGGTATTTTATTTAAAATATAATTAGCAGAAAGTATTGCTTCTCCCCACAAGTTCTGAGGTAATCCAGAACTGATTAACATGGCATTCATCATTTCTTTTAAAGTCCTATTTTTCCTTTCAGCAATTCCATTTTGCTGAGGTGAGTAAGGAGCGGTGGTTTGATGAATTATTCCATGTTCTTTACAAAATTCACCAAAAGGTGATTCATATTCACCACCTCTATCACTTCTAAGTTTCTTGATTTTCTTACCAAGTTGATTTTCAACTTCATTCTTATATTGAATGAAAGTTTCCAAAGTTTCATCCTTGGTTCGAATTAAATAAATATAACTATATCTAGTGTAGTCATCTATAAAAGTGATTACATACTTTTTTCCACCTCTGGTTTGAATTGATTTAAAATCATAAATGTCACTATGAATTAATTCAAGCGGTTCTGTACTTCTTTCAATTGAATGAAAAGGAGTTTTAGATAATTTTGCCTCAACACAAATTTCACATTTATGATTTGAATCAATGTCAAATTTAGGTAAACATTCCATATTAATTAATCTACGTATAGATCCATAATTAACATGTCCTAGTCTACCATGTCATAAATTTGAAGACTCAAGTAAGTAAGAAGAAGATGTATCTTTATTAATACCAGAGGGTACAACAGTTATTACATTCATCTTGAAAAGGCCATCAGCCATGTAACCTTTTCCTACATACATTCCGTTTTTGGTAAGTACAAACTTGTCACTTTCAAAAACTAGCTTAAACCCATTCTTACTCAACAAAGATCCGGAAACTAAATTCTTGCGAATGTCCGGTACATGTAACACATTGTTGAGAGTGAGTTCCTTTCCAGATGTCATTTTCAGAATAATCTTTCCTTGTCCTTAACTTTGGAAGTTGAGGAGTTGCCCATAAAAAGTTGTTCATCATTTTCCACTGTAGAATAAGATGTGAACATCTTTTTATCAGCACAGATATGACGAGTAGCACCAGTGTCCACCCACCATTCTTTAGGATTTCCGACAAGATTTGCCTCGGAAACAACTGCAGAAAGATTTATGACATCTACACCATTGGAAATTAAATCCATTTCGGTTATATCGGCTTTAGTAACCTTCTTACTTGTTCTTCCTTTGCCTTTGCAAAAATCAGTTCTTAAGAACTTCTTTGGTTTTCCACCATGATTCACTGGCACAGTCCCAACATAAGGAGAGGTTGGCGTAATGGCAATCACCATACCAGTACTGGTTTGAACATAAGTTTGACCAGTTTTAGTAGCCATAAATTCTAAATTATAAACCACAATTATAAATAGAATTTAATACTACACAGAAAATTAAAACCAAAAAACACAGAATTTTAAATTCTGTAAATAATAAAAGAAACAACAATTGTAACTTTTATTTCCAATTAATTTGAAAATAAAATAAAATTTTATTTAAACAAATTAAACCAAAACTACAGATATAAAATCTGTTAAAATAAAAGAAACAAAACAAAATGTAACTTTTATTTT
>JAXFYN010001249.1:0-38862 GCA_036172215.1 Camellia granthamiana
AATTCCTATTCAATTTTTTAATTCCAACCTATTTAAATGAGCGAATCAGACGGAACCAATTTTTAATTAAACTTCCTGGACAACTTTAAAAATTCCAATTAACATATTCTTATACTCATTTTTGATTTCTGAATCCATTTATATCGTCAATTTCAGTTTCAAAACCGAGCTCACAACGAATAGTTTCTCAATTTAAACAGATATTTACAATGAATCACATTAGATAATTCACAATTAATCACTTGGCACATGTCATAATTAAAATTCAATACATAATTAATCACTTATAATTACGATTAACATTTTGGGGTTGTCACAGTCGCGATGGTCCTCTGTGTGTATGCACAGATTTGTGTATACACACATAGATATTTCTCTGCTCTATCTCTTTCCTCTCCTCTGTTGCTGTGGCTTTGTTTTTGGATTTGGATTTGGTTTTGATTTTAATTTTAGATTTTGATTTTGATTTTTTTTTATTTGTGTAGATTTGGCTTCTTTTTTTTTTCTTTTTTTTTTATTTTGATTTTTTGATTTAGATTTAGATTTAGATTTTTTTGAAGAGCAGAGGGAGAAGGAAAAAGAGGAAGAAGAGAGGGGGAGGAAGAAGAAAAGAAAGGGAAAAAAAAAGCATTTTGGCACCTCGAACCATTCGAGCCACAATGAATTCGAGCTATCTAGCGAGATTGTAGCTCTAATGTGTATGTGGGGCCTATCTGATGTGATGTTTTGAAATTATTATTATTTACTTTCCACCTCACTAGAGCTCAATTAGAACTCTAATTTTAGAGGGATGTATCATTGTTGAGTTCTTTCAAAATCTGTATTTATTTATATTTGATATATAGAAAACTGGTGGATAAACTCTATAGTTTTTTTTTGGTAAGTTACAAACACATCCCCTGAGATATATTTAAATTATAAATTATCCCTTTGTGATTCTAGAAATTATATTATACCCCCTAAGGTTTCTAATTTCATAACAAATAAGTTTTTTTTTTTTTATTAATAAACCATCAAGTTAATTAACAGTTTTTAATAATGTTAAAATTTGATTTCAATTAATAATTCAGATAATTTTATTATTGTACAGGTGAACAGTTAGAAATTTTACTTTTTCAATTAATTATGTTAAATAAAAAATTTTAACAGAAAAATATTTATAATTTTCTAAATCATAAAAGACAATTTATATTTTAAGTAAATGTCAAGAGATATATTTATATAAATTTTTTTTTTTTACCACTCGCACTACAAAAAATTTGACTTTTTGCGACGGCAAAATGCCATTGCAAATACTCCAAATGCTGTTTCAAAAGCTTTTTTGCGACGGCAAATGACTTTGCGACGGCAGATGACTTTTAGCGACAGCAAGTGGGGGGTTGCAACAAAGGGCATTGCAAAAAGGTTTTAGCAATGGCACAATGCCGTCGCCTTTTTTTTGCGAGGGCAAAGTTGCCTTTTTGCGACGGAATTCTACCATCGCATTAATATGTAAAAATCTGGGATTTTTTGAGACGACACTGTGTTGCCGTCGCTAAAAGTGTTATTTGCGACGGAAAAAATGCCGTCGCGAAAGTGTTTTATTGTGACGGGTAACCTGCCGTTGCTAAAAGTTTATTTGAGACAGCACGACGATACCGTCTCTAAAAGGTTATTTGTGACGGCAAATAATACCGTTGCGAAAGGTTTTTTTTCAACTTTTGCAAATATCTTTTGCGACAGCATTGCTTATGTCGCAAAAACAGTCTGGTTCTAATTTTTTTTGAGACGGTGTAGTGCCGTCTCAAAAAAAAAAAAAAAAACCTGCAATAAAATTATTAAAAATATGAAAATTACCTATACTAAATGAAAAATAACTGAAAAATGAACCGATAATTACATAATAATACAAAAATTCCAGTATAAAAATAACAATTCATCCATAATAAAAATATTCTTCCATTCATAACAATACATCAGCAAAATTACCTCACTACATAATGTTGCATAATACATATACAATGCTTAAATACATAATGTTGTTCACAATTCAAAATAACGTAAATCAAAAACAAAAATTTTCGTTATGATTCTTCCATGGGTAACAAAAACAAAAATTAATCGCAATCTTTACACGCCTGCATTCCACAAGAAGCAAACTTCTACTGGGAAATATCTGAAAACAGAAAATAAAAATAATTAATGACAATATAATTATGTGTTAATATTTTAATTACAAAAAAACATAAAAAATTAACTACTATATAATTACAAAGATAATTAAGTAAATAATTTTGGCTAGACAGAAATCCAGCTTTAACTCCCAAACCAGGAACTCGATTCGAGCCCCGTCTTCTCCCACAAGTCTCTCGTGTCTAGGCAGTCGTGTGTGCCAAGTTTCGTGCCAATCCGACCCCGTTTGGTGATTTTAGGGCGTCAACACCTCGAATTCAAGTTTCTTAAGGAACTAATTTGCCTAGAGTGAAATCCGGCTCTAACTCCCAAACCGGGAACCCGGTTGGAGTCCCGTCTTCTCCCACAAGTCTCTCGTGCCTAGGCGGTCTTGTGTGCCAAGTTTCGTGCCAAACCGACGCCGTTTGGTGATTTTGGGGCGTCAACACCTCGAATTCAAATTTCTTAGGGAACTAGTTTACCTAGACCAAAATCCGACTCTAACTCCCAAACCAGGAACCCAATTCGAGCCCCGTCTTCTCCCACAAGTCTCTCGTGCCTAGGCGGTCGTGTGTGCCAAGTTTCGTGCCAATCCGACCCCGTTTGGTTATTTTGGGGGCGTGTCAACACCTCGAATTCAAGTTTCTTAAGGAACTAGTTTGCCTAGAGTGAAATCCGGCTCTAACTCCCAAACCGAGAACCCTATTGGAGTCTCGTCTTCTCCCACAAGTCTCTCGTGCCTAGGCGGTCGTGTGTGCCAATTTTTGTGCCAAACCGACGCTGTTTGGTATTTTGGGGTGTCAACACCTCGAATTCAAATTTTTTAAGGAACTAGTTTGTTTAGACCTAATTCTGGCTCTAACTCCCAAATCGGGAACCTGATTCGAGCCTCGTCTTCTCCCACAAGTCTCTCGTTCCTAAGCGGTCGTGTGTGCCAAGTTTCGTGCTACTCTGACGCCGTTTGATGATTTTGGGACATTAACACCTCAAATTCTAAGTTTTTTAATAAATCAGTTTGTTTCTTAAGAGTGAAATCCGGCTCTAACTCCCAAATTGGGAACCCGATTCGAGTCTCGTCTTCTCCCACAAGTCTCTCGTGCCTAGGCGGTTGTGTGTGCCAAGTTTCGTGCTAATCTGACACCGTTTGGTGATTTTGGGGCGTCAACACCTCGAATTCTAAATTTCTTAGAGAACTAGTTTGCCTAGTTTGCTAATGGTAGACATGACCTTTTACACCTTGTGTTTTGCTTCTTTGTGTGGTTAAATTCCAGCCCATATGAATAAATAAGCAAAAGCAAACCTAAAACGCACTTCCATATCTATGATGCCATGAACACATCAAAATGCTTGTATTTTTTAACCACTCAAAATCTCATATTAATAGCTAAGGGAACAATCAAGATTCAACTACCTACTATATTTGCATCCATTAGTAGTTCAGACACTAGATTCAATTAAATTAATATAGTAAACCATTAATATGCATAGAACATAATTTGCTGTAAATCACATTAATATCAACAGTAAATGGAAAACTACATCAAAGCACGCACACATGCAATTCTAGATGTGGTAGCAAGCAAATGTAGGAAGTGGACTAAGAACAGCACCATAACGAGTCACATGAAGTTGCATGGTCAATTTCCCATAATCTAATCAACTAAGTTGAAATAGTAAACAAGCCTATGGTACTAAAAACAAACACCACCTCATAGTTACAAAAACATCTATAAGCACAAGTGCAGCCAAACATACCCTTGCAACTATCCATGCAACCCTCAATCTCTACCACGGCTTATCAAGAGTTTCAAAATCAACCATTAACTCATTTTAACCTAATATTTTACCCCTAATGAGCCAAATCTATCATTTTACCCTTATCATCCCAAAAGTCATCAAATAATCCAATATGTTAACATAAGGTACAAAAATATCACATTAAATCATTAAACTAGTAAAACTAGTAGTGAAAATAACTTGGAAAATACTTTAAAAATACCAAATTAACCCTAAATCTTTTAAATTAAGTTATATTTAATGGCAAGCAATCTAACTACACAAGTTACATGTGCACATGGCACAAGTTGCACATACACCAAACAAGCAGCTACCATTTAAGCTGCTTTGCTTTAATATGGTAGCTTGGTTAGAAAATAGAGCTCCATTTCAGTGCCCTTCAAGCTGCCAAATTTTGGCATTGTTATACTTTGTGCCAACATTTTCCTTAAAAAAATAACAAAACAAAATCTAATTTCAAGCCCACGTAGCCAACTCAAATCTACAAGGGAAGAGTTCTTACAAACCAAACAAACAGCAGAGTTACACCCAAGAAGCAGTAGCGTTACACCATTCTTACATTATTTTTATATTGGTTATAGATTTCCACATAATGTCACTACCTCCTAAACATTACAGTTAGAAAAAGGCCATCATTCATATTTTCACATCCAGTATAATATATTGACTTACTTGATTGTTACACAAGATCTCTATAAAAGGCTTAAGCTTTTGCTAAGGCTTCAACCGAAATGAACCATCTCCTCCAATAGCTGGATGTTGTAACTGCCCTACTGGCAATCCAGCAGCAAAAGTTCCATCAATGTCCATGTTATCTAATGGTTTGTCAAGAACCATCTTTTCTATAACATAGTTAATAACCTACAAAAATAATTAAATAAATAAGAACTTGTTCAGACAAATGTTTGCTCTGCATCTTTCTTATTAACAAGAGAAAATAAAAATTAAAGCTTAAAAGTTACACAACAAACTAAAACGCAACACCAACAAAGAGCCGGACTTCAAAATTATGCCTAAATAGAGATCAAATTCACAATAATTAGAAACCAGGACCTCTAGTAGGAAAACAAACCGATATAAGCTGGTGGTCAATATTGAACGAATAATAACTAGCAGTAGTATCTCTTTCTACAGGTGCATTATTCCATGCAAATGAAGCACAAAGCTTTAAAATTTATGAAACTACCAACAAAACCAAATAAAATCATACTTTTTGTATTCTCAATATATGAGGTGCACTCAGTTTCCCTTGCGTAAGAATCTGGACAGCTGAGCCCTCACATAGATGTAAATAAAAGCTGCATCTGTAGAAATTAGAATAAATTCAGACAAAGATCATCTGAAATGTGTTATTTCATTAAATTTCCATCTTTGCCCTTGTATACTTCGACCCTGCAATTCCTTTTCATCCATATCTATCTTTCAATGGATTTTCTTTTATTCTCATTTCATTATCATATTAAGTAATTTTATTTATAATTGTGCAGAACTCATCAAGCAAGGTCAGCTAATAAATTGCACCCAAAAAAAAAAAAATTTAAAAAAAGAAAAAAAAAAGATATTTGTAAATTATACGGTCCAATTAACTGAAAAGAAAAACAATTAATTAATTACTCTAAGCAAACAGAACCCAAAGTTAAAGAGTTTAAAATTACCAGAAAGCCTCTCCTGAGGGTTCTGCAGAGCTTCGTGAAGGAACTGATCCATGGAATTGATTACATCTTCGGAAACGTGTCTAACCTTCTGAACCATAACAAGCAAAGAAGAAGCCGAAGAAGCTGAACCATAAACGAGGTGGTCATGAGAAGTAGAGCTCAAAGAAGACGAAGACGAAGATGGCGGATTCGAAGAAAAAGAGTTGTTGTTCTGAGAAGAGAGCATCAATCTGGTAACGCTGGCCTTCAAGTCCGCCACCTCCCAGGAATTAGAGGGGGCTCCGAGATCCTCCACAGAGCCCTCCGTGGAGGATTGAGAGAAATCTAGGGTTAGCGAATCCAAGTAATCATCAAATTCAGCTCCATGAATAAACCCTAAGATCATATTTGGTGGATTTCATTGAGAGTTGGATTGGATTGGAATTTCAATTTCTTGAAGAAAAACAGAGATTATTAGGGCAAGAAGGGGGAAAAAGTAGGGGGATAAGGTTTGACGTTTCAGTGAGAAGGGGGTCACACCATTCGTGTCGGGCGGGAATGGAAAAAAAAAAGGGAGGGGGGAACCGAGCAGGATTAGGAAAAAAAAAATAATTTAGTTTCCATCACAAATGAATATTTAAATAATAAAACAAATTTTTTTTTTCCAACGGAAGTTCCCTTTGCCAAACAAATTTATTTTTTGTTAAAATAATTTTTTTTATAGTTAATGAATTTTTTTTTTGATTTCTCATTTTCTTTTAGTTACTAAGGTTGAAAATTTATTTGTTTTATTTTTATTTTAATGAATAAAAAATTATTGTTATTATTTTTTATTTGGTAGAAGTAGGAATAATATTTTAATGAAAAATATTTTCCATGAAAATAAAGTTATTTTTTGTGGTCAATGAAAAATATTTTTCTGCGGCCCATTTTTTTTTTGTTACTAAAAATCAGGAACTAATTTTTTTGTGGTAGAGGATAGGGAGCGGCAGTAGTGGTGAAGGTGGTGGATAAGAGGTGATAGTGGTGATGGTGGTGGCAGAAAAAGAGATTAGTGGTGAAGTTATGGTAGTGGTAGAAGAGATAGAGTAGCGGTGGTGGAGGAAAGGTAATGGTAATAGAGGTGGTGGTAGTGGAGTGGTGGTGATAGTGGTAGTAATGATAGTCGTAGAAGTGGAGTGGCAACAGTGGTAGTAGTGGTGGTGAGAGAGAGATGGGTGAGAGACAGATAAAGAAGAGAGATAGAGAGAGACAGAGACAGAGTGATGAGCGAAAGAGAGATAAAGTGGTCGATAAAAGTGCATTTTCTTGTAGTGGAGAGCTCAATAAATAAAGAAGAGGGGAGGGAAAAAGTGAACAAGGTGAACACAATGGGGGAGAGAGATAGACAGACACATAGAGAGAAAGAGAGAGAGAAGAGTGAGAGACAGACAGACAGACACAGAGAGAGAGAAGAGTGATGAGTGAGAGAGAGATAGAGAGAGACGGAGATAGAGAGACAGACAGACAGAAAAAGAGAGAGAAACAAGAGATAAGTGAGAGATAGACAAAGAAAAAGAGAGAAAGAGAGCGAAAAGAGGTTATCGAGAGAAAGACATAGAGAGAGATGAGTGAGAGAGACAGTGAGAGAGATAGAGAGAAAAGAGATGAGCGAGAGACAAAGAGAGAAAGAGAGAGACAGAGACAGAGACAGAGGCAGAGACAAAAACAGAGTGACAGAGAAGAGTGATGAGTGAGAAAAAGACAGAGAAGAGAGAGAAAGAAAGACAAAAAGAGAAAGAGATAGAGAGTGAGAGACAGAAAAAGAGAGAAGGGAGATGAACGAGAGAGAGATAGAGAGAAGAGAGATAAGCGAGAGAGACATAGAGAGAAGAGAGATAAGCGAGAGAGACAGAGAGAGAGATAGAGAGAAGAGAGATGAGTGAGAGAGATAGAGAGAAGAGAGATGAGCAAAAGAGACAGAGAGAGAAAAGAGATGAGAGAAGAGATAGATTAGTGAGAGAGAGAGAGACAGACAGACAGACAGAGAGACAGATAGACAGAGAGAGAGAGAGAAAAGTGATGAGTGAGAGAGAGAAAGAGAAGAGAGAGAGGAAGATGAAAAAATAGGTGAAAAGATATATATATATATATATAGAAAGAGAGAGAGCGAAAAGAGACAAATGAGAGAAAGACAGAGAGAGATGAGCGAGAGAGATAAAGAGAAGAGAGATTAGAGAGATAGAGAGAAGAGAGATAGGCGAGAGACACAGAGAGAAAGAGAGAGACAGACAGACAAACAAAGAAGAGTGATGAGTGAGAGAGAGAAAGAGAAGAGACACAGAGACACAGAGAGAAAGAAAGAGACAGACAGACAAAGAAGAGTGATGAGTGAGAGAGAGAAAGAGAAGAGAGACAGAGACAGAGACACATAGAGAAAGAGACAGACAGACAGAGAAGAGTGATGAATGAGAGAGAGAAAGATAAGAGAGACAAAGACAGAGAAAGATGAAAAAATGGGTGAAAAGAGAAATGTTCAAAAGAGTAAGACGACGTCTTTTTTTTTTTGTGACAAAAAAATACTGTTGCATTTATTTAAACCATTTTGTGACTATATATATATGAAGCCGTCTCAAAAGCCACAATATATATATATATATATATTCTTTTTCTTTTTTGCGAATGCAGCTGGTACCGTCGCAAAAACTCTATTTTTTTGCAACAGCAATCTCTGCCGTCGTAAATACTCTATTTTTTTTGTGACAGCAATTTCTATTGTCATAAATACTCTCCTTTTTCGCGACAGCATTTTATGCCTTCGCAAATACTCTATTTTTTGCGACGACAAATTGTGCCTTCTCAAAAAGTCACATTTTTTTGCGACGGCAAGTTGTATCATCGCAAAAAGTCAGTTTTTGCGATGGCAAATGTGTCGTCGCAAAAATTTCCATCTTTTAAGCCCCTTTTCTTGTGGTGTCGGTAAAGCGATACAATGACAGCTGCTGGTACAGTTTTTTTTTTTTTTTTTGATATTAGAACATTAGTAGATAAATGGTTCAGTGCGGGTTTTTTTACCCACTTCCCTCTCTCAATTTCTCTTTTATTTATTTATTTATTATGATGAATCAATTCTTTCTCTTAAAGTCTTTATTTTTTATTTGGATTGTAAAGTGTTTTTTTTTTTTTTTTGGCAAACCGAAACTGTTTTCCCAATTCTGTCTCTCAATTTTTTTATTGAATTCTTTTTCTCTCTCTCAATTTCTTTTTATATTATTTTTTATTTTTTATTTTTCCAAGGGTAGGGTTGAGTATTATTTTTTTCACCCACTTCTCTTTCTCTCAATTTTTATTTTTATTTATTTATTATGGATGAATCAATTCTTTCTCTTAAAATCTTTATTTTTTTTTTATTTGAGTTTTACAAATTTTTTTTGGACAAATTGAAACTGAATTCTATCTCTTAATTTCTTTTCATATTATAGGCGATAGTAAAATGTCGTCGCAAAAGGCAACAATTGTTGTCGCAAAATTTTTTTTTGCAATGCTTTTTGTTGTGACCGCCCATTTGCCGTCGCTAATTTTTTTTGTTGAGACGTTATTAGGAATATTAGCGATGGCATTTTGTCGTCGCAAAAACTTGAAATTTTTATAGTGTTTATTTATTTATTTTTTTCTATTAGATACAAAGACATAGTTCCATGTATATTTATTAAAGAAATTTATTATACACATCTTATATTATATGCACCCTTAGTTCGGTCATTTTTTTTTAGTTGTAATTAATTTTTTTTTCTTTAATTATAACATCATTTTGATGTTTTGATTATAACCTTTTTTTGTTTAATTATGACTTTTTTATTTTTTTAATTATAACTTAAAAATATAAAATTATACTATTTTCTTTTATAAAAATGTATATTATAATCTTTTCCAAATATATTTATTAACGTAGCTCCCACCACTCATGTATCTAAGAATTTTGATCATGAATGACTTTCGGCAATGGCCGCCGCAACGTAGCATTATGGTGCATGGAGAAGGGCTGGGCGGTGCTTTTGGCTCTTTGCGATCCAAAGCTGACACAGAGCCATTGGCGACACCGTCGCCGCCGCCGTGAGCTGTCAACTTGCTAATTACCATCCAAAGGCCTTGAACAGGGACGGAGCTAAAACAATCTCAATTATTAAATTATTGTTAAATATTATTCTATATAGATTAATTGAACTAATAAAATTATAAAATTATAAGAAAACAATCTCAATTAAATATTATTTGTACAAGTTTTATTGTTGAGGATGTAAAAATGTAAAGATTTATAAATAAGCATTAAGCATGTCAATATCTTTAGATCTACAAAATTTCATAAGTGATTCTAATAAATAAATTATAAGAACTCATAATTTGCATGCAATGATAATAATTCATGTAAAAATATCAAAATACTAATTTTTTTTGAATTAATTATTAAATAATTAATAAAAAATATCTTATTATGTAATTTAGTATTTAAAAAAATAAATAAATATTAATATATATCAATTCTCATAAAAATCTTTTACGCGGTATTTGGTTGGGAGATTTGAGAAAGGATTTGAACAAAAAAAGAGAAAATGGGTGTAAAACTAAGTAAAACATAAATATATTTTATTTATATTTCAATTACATTTTCTCTTTCTAAATTTTTTTGTAAATCTTTTAACCAAACATAATATTAAACATTTTTAAATTTTCGGCCTTTGCGTGTTGTTTACAATTTACACAATGACCCTGTTTGGTAGGGTTTATTTCTAACTTATTTCAGTTTTTAGCTTAATTTAAGCTATTTTGATGTATTTGGTTCAGGTTAACAATACAGCTTATAACTTTTTGTAAGTCAAAAATCAACTTATTCTTTGAGTGGGGGAGGAGAAGCTTAATTTATAAGTCAAAAATCAGCTTATGTTCACAGTTATAAGTTATAAGCTGCTAAGTTATAAGCTAGAATCGCTTTCTCACAGTTCTACCAAACGGGGCCAATACCGTGTGAGGTATGGCTATTTCCGGGCATGACTCAAAAAAAATAAAAAATAACTAAAATTCCAGGCGATGTCGGGGTGATCATATTTTATATTTTTAAATTTAAGTTGCAAAATATTATTTTACCATTAAATATTAAAAAAAATGATTTTCATATGTATATATTAACGTGGGCTTTATTTTTATTTTTTTTATATATAGTGATAAGAAGATCTCATAAAAAAACATTTATGTATAATGTTATGCATTTAGATATATCTTATGTAAAATTTTACATCACATTTTCATATTGTTTTAACTTTTTAGGGGTAGAAAGAATTGTTAAAATTTTAAAAATCTTTTATTGATATTTATTTTTATCATATGAACTTAAATTTCTTTTAAAAAAATTTCTTGAGACTGAAATTATGTTTTATATGATGTTTTTATTCAAAAATGTTAGATACTCTAAATGAATAACAAATATTCTTCGAAGGTCCTACATTTAAGTGAGTATTTGATAATTTATTTAGGATACCTAGGATTGTTTTTTGGGTTAGGTTTTACTTATGTTTACATCTCAACATGAGAGAACTTGAGGGACCTATAAAGCCCACCATAAGTTTTGTTTTGATGATCCGAACCGTTTATATTTTGGGATTCATTGAGTATAATATTTGTACAAAAACTAAGATGATTGGAAATAGATAACTATATATTTGAATCAAATTTGTATTACAAAAAATAGATGGCTATTTTTGAAATTATATTTCTGGCCTATTTTTTAAAAAAATAAATATGATTCAAATATATAACTATTAATAACCAATTATCTTGATTTTTTAAATGAATATTCTACTAAACGAATCCAAACAACAAAAACAATTCGAATCACCGGAATCAGTTTCAAAATGAGTCTATCAAGCTAAAATGCTCTCTTACATTGAGATAAGTCAAACCCTAATTTATTTTATTTTATTTTTTTATTATTTAATTACCTTCCTAGAAACCTGCACAATAGCAAAAGGATTTTTTACTGGCCGGTCCTACTTTTTATAGTTATTCATTTCTTAGTCCTGAATATTGATGTTGTGCACCAATAGGTCCTGGAGTTTTTTTTTTTTTTTTTGTACCTATTTTACCCCTGTTTTGTTTTCTCTTGTTTTGGCACATTTCTATTTGATTTTTGCCATCAAAATACTGTAATATGAGTTTGGGTTTGGGTTTGTGATTTGGATTTCTGTGGAACTTCGCGATTTGTTAATGCATTATTGTGGAGCTTCGTGATTCGTGATTTCGCGCTTTGTTTATATTTGGATTTTGCAAATTTGCGATCTCATAGAGGGAGCTCGATTTGTGATTTGCTTTTTATAAATCTGTGAATCTTCGTGTTTTGTGATTTCGCGTTTGGTGTATAGTTAGATTTTGTGATTTGCGATTTTGTGGATGGAGCTCAACTGGTATGTTTGATTTTGATTTCAATTTCGATATTTTGGTGTTTTTTAGTTTGAGTTTGTGATTTTGATTTTGTTTATGATATTGTTGTTATTCTGTCATTTCTGTGATTGAATTTGTATTTTTATCATGATATTAAAAGTTTTGAGATATGTATATGTAATGAATATTAGATTTTTTTTTTTTTTTTTTTGGTTACGAAATTGTTTTGGTTGAACACAGGTGTTGGCTTGTGATTTTCTACAGTGATAATTTTATCACTGAGTAGTTTGGGGGTATCGTTGGATTAACTTTTTCAACACTGATACATTTATCAGTGAGTATAGGAATAAGAGATGAAAAAGTTGCATAATACAATGGTAAGATTCAAATCGAGTTACCATGCCCAATAAGTGTAAGCCTTATTCACTGTTCATGCTCTTGGTCTTAGATAATGTTAGTTGTTAAATTTATCACTGTTGGTTTTTGGATGTGTTTGAGTTGGTTGATAATTCTATCACTGTATTAGATTTTGCTTTAGGTTGTTTGAGTTGTTTGCTAAAATATAATTGTTGTTTGTTGCGAGATTTATAGTGATGGAAAATTTTTTGTTTCTTATGTGCAAATTTAGAAGTGTGACATTGGTTATCAAATATAATGATGGATTTAATTTCAAGGATTTAGTATATAAATTGTGTGCAAAGTGAAGTGAGTTAGTTAGTAGTTCTTTGAATATATCGTGTTCAATGCCCGTACATTCTTATTATGGTCTACAAAGTGAAGAGGATTTGGAGGTTATGGTTGGACTCGCACTTTCTTGTGATATTCATCGTATTGATGTTTTTGTTAAGTGTTGTTCTTTGGGTGAAGGTTATATGATTTGTGATGGTGAAGCTGGTAGTAGTAGTAGTGTTGTTTGTGAAACTGATTTTTTGCCTTCGTTTTATTTAAATCAACGGAAACATTTGCTCTCCGACAGGTGGGTTAATTGTATAAAAGGAGTGGGTCAAAGGTTTGCTCAAGGAGTTATTGAATTTCAAGATGCGTTGTCAAAGTATTCTATTCATTCCGGTTTTGATTTTGATTTTGTTAAGAATGACAAGGATCGTGTTACTATTCATTATAAGAGAAGGGCTGATTTGGGAGGTTTATGAAGCGTACATGCTAGAGTGGAAAATTCTACTAAAGCTTTTGTTATTAAACAATTTGATGATATTCATACGTGTGGATCTTCTTTTCGTACAATTAGACATACTAGGATGACATCGAGTATGATTGGTGGGCTAATTTCAAGTGAGGTTCGTAATAAGGCTTTGACATCGATTAGTGAGGTGGTTTGTGATTTCAAGGACTATTATGGAATAAAAGTTTCTTATCGGCGCGCTTGGATGGGTGTTAAAAAAACAAGGGATGTTTTTGGTGACTATTCATCTTCATTTGACGATCTTCGTTGGTATGTTGATATTGCTAATGATTATAATTTTTGATATGAAATTTGATATTGATAGTAAAGGAAGACATTTCAAATGCTTTTTTTTTTGCTTTTGAGGCATGTATTCATGGTTTCAAGTATTGTCGGCCTGTGTTGATGCTTAATGAAACTTTCTTGAAAGGAAGACACAAAGGTTATTTATTGGCTGCTACGGAAAAAGACAGTAACCAAGGTATATTCTGTGTCTATTTGTTATTATTATTAAAACAATGATAATTTTATCATTTTTGTTACTGGAGAGTGTTGATTATTGAGTATGGTCAATTAATTAGTGATAAATTTATGCTGTATACTTTTGTATGCTGTATACTTTTGTTAAATTTTTATATTTATACAGTGATAAATTTATTATGCATTGATTCTATATGTTGTATGTTTTTATTGAATTGTTGTAGTAATATAGTGATAAAGTTATCTATGATTGGTGCTATATGTTATATATTTTGCGTTTTGCTTTTGTTTTGTAATCTTTTTTATTTGTTACAAATAATGTGTATATATTTTGTTTGTAGGTTTATGTCCATTATGTTTTGCCATTGTTGATAGTGAACGTTATGACAATTGGCATTGGTTCTTGTCAAAGTTATTTGTTATTTTGACTCCGGGAAGGGATATTACGTTTGTTACTGATCGACATGGAGGTTTGCTGAAAGCTTTAGCTAAGGTCTTTTCGTTTTCTTCTTATTCTTTTTGTCCAATGCATTTGAAAACAAACTTGAAGACTTATTTGTTAGTGAAGAGTCGCGAATCTAAAGAGTATTTGCTCACTCATTTTAGTAGATGTGCATATGCTCATACTATTGAGTTGTTTAATGAGCTATTTGAAGAATTTAAGGGTCGTTGTGGTTGTAATGTTCAGAATTTTCTTGAGAATTTGGCTAATGAGTGTTGGTGTAACACTTATTTTCAAGGCAAGAGGTATGATGAAATGTGCACAAATACTGCAGAATCTTTTAATTCATGGATTAGGGATAAGCACCATTTGTTTTCAACTAATCTTGTTGATGCTATACGGGTAAAACTAATGGAGCAATTTTCAAAAAGGTGAGAAATTGGAAATAAATGGAATCGTATTGTTTGTCCTTTTGCAGAGAAAAAGTTGGAAGAAACTTTTAATGATACAAAGGCATGGATAGTTAAGAAATGTAGCGATGATATTTATGAAATCCAATTGGATCATTCAGTTATGGTTGATATTGGGAAACAGTCTTGTTCTTGTCGATTGTTGGAAATTGATTCTTTTCCTTGCAAACATGGTTTTTATGCTATAAAAAGGAGTGAGAAGGATCTGAATTGTTTTCTTGATGATTACTACTATGCTCGTAGTTATTGTGATTCTTATTCGCATTCTATCTATCCAATTCCTAGTATGTGGAAGCCAAATGTAGTTCTTGATGATGACGTTGTTTTACCTCCTCTTTGTAAGAAACCAGTTGGACGTCCAAGAATAGAGAGAATACCTTCGAAGGGCGGATCAAGAGAATTAGGAGCAATAGGTGTGGAAAGATGGGAACTCATAACCGAAAGACATGTAAAGAAGCTTGCTTTAGTTGTATTGATTTTAATTGAATTACTTTTGTTGAGAGTTGAGAGGTGTTACTTGTATTGAATGTTTGAGTATTTTTTGAAAGATACATCATTTCAGTAGTTGCATTGGATGATTGAGGAATTTTTTGAATGGAAATTTTATTTTTTGTTGATATTTTTACAAGATTAAGTTTCACAGATTTATATTCTTTGATTTTAGTTAAATGTAGTTGATGTTTTTGGTGTTTTATACAGTGGTAAATTTATCCTTGATTGGTTTGAATGAGTTGGTGGATTATGTTTTTTTAAGAGTGATAAATTTACCATTGTCTAAAGGAAACAATTAAGCATTAATGGGGTTGCTGAATTTTGTTATTTTTAAGAATGATAAATTTATAACTGATTGTACGGAAATAGTTGATGTTTTATTACATTTATGTCAGTGGTTGATAAATTTATCACAGTCATATTCAACTAAATGTTCTTTTTTACAGTGATAAATTTATCAATGGCTTAAACTCAAGAAAAATCAATTGTAGGTAGTTTGGGACTAAGTTTCTCAATCTGTGCTACATTATTGCCACTATGCAATTAACTATCAGTGGGATCCTTGAAGCAAAATATTTCGAGTTTGCAATTCATTTTCAGATTAAATTGTTCAAAATTTCAGTCTAAGAAATGCTTTAGATGCAACAGTTTATCATCAAGTCTTGAATAAGATCATATTTCTTTATAAATAACTGGTTCTTGGAGTTAAATGTTAAAATGTATGTACGGTTTGTTTTTTGGATTTACTGTTAGAAATTTATCTTCACTCCATATACCCAGAATGACATGTTCTTACATTCATTCCCAAATTTGAAAATATCTACAAATTGCAACAGTGTTTTAATTATCAATTTGGACAATGTAATAGTGTTTGTGTTTTAATTTTCAATTTAGATAAATTGTTTATTATTTTTTATATTATTTTGTTTACTTGAATTAGGAAAAAAGATTGAGAGAGAGAGAGAGTTGCTGATTTTTGTTAGTTTGAACAGTGATAAATTTATCAGTGTAAAAAAAATATCATGTTAGTAAATGAAGGGATCCAAACTTGTTATTAAGCATAAAGTAAGACTGATATCAAAGCCAGATCTGGTAAAAATATAGCTAAAAAAGATTGAATTTTCATTTAGTGTATTGTCTATAATTTTAACGTTGTAACAACTAAGCATTATAATATTCATTGAAATAAAGTACGAACCAAAATGATCAAAATATAGATAACACTGTAACAACCAAACAAGTCAAATGTATGAAGTATTCACATTCTAACAACTAAATGAATCAATGTTTCCTTTTTATTACACTGTAACAAACAAACAAGCAAAATGTTTTCTTTTCTTCCAGATCTGTTGATTATTGCGGAGGCAAGTCATCAATGTTTTTATCAACTATTTATTGTTGAGCAGTTTGTTGGTCAGTCAAGAAGATAGTTAATATATTGGCTCTCAATTGATTGCATTCTTCTTTGGAAAAAGTAGACATTTTGTTGTTGCTGGAAACATATTGCCTCATGATATAGCAAACAATGATTCCACAATCAAGCCTGCAAAAACATTTTGAAAACAAAATATTATAATTTGGTTTCGTTGCATTTTTTTTTATAGGAGTGTTTTGTTATTGATCAACTTACGAAGTGTCTTCTTATTGTGGGCTGTTGATAACTCTCTTTGAATTAGACAAATTAAGCAAATCTATCATTGTTATAACAATTTTTATCACTGAATTGGGCAAAGTAAGGAAATTCGTCATTGTATAGCAAATGTTATCACTCAATTAAGAAAATTAAGCAAATCTATTATTCTTATTGCAAATTTTATCACTAAATTAGGCAAAGTAAGCAAATCTGTCATTGTATAGCAAATTTTATCACTGAATTAGCAAAAGTAAACAAATCCATCATTGTATGGCAAATGAACATGAAGATATGATTATTATGAAGTTGAATATCACTAATAAATTAATATTGTATGATACACATTGAGAATAGTTTCAAGTTGAATTTTATCACTTAATTATAGTTATGAAAGAAGAAGGGAATCAAATACATCATTATAACAAATTTTATCACTCAATTAAAAAAATTAAGCAAATCTATCATTCTTATAGCAAATTTTCTCACTGAATTGGGCAAAATAAACAAATCTGTTCTTATAAAGCAAATGAACATGAAGATGTGATTATTATGAAGTTGAATATCACTTAATTATAGTTATAAAAGAAAAACAGAAGATGAATACAACTTACGTTTGATTCGCATGTTTGTTGAAGAAGAAGGGAAGCAAATCCATCATTATAACAACTTTTATTACTCAATTAGGAAAATTAAGCAAATCTATCATTCTTATAGCAAATTTTCTCACTGATTTGGGCAAAGTAAGCAAATCTGGCATTGTATAGCAAATTTTATCACTGGATTAGCAAAAGAAAGCAAATCTATCATTGTATAGGAAATGAACATGAAGATGTGATTATTATGAAGTTGAATATCGCTCATAAATTAATACTGTATGGTACAAATTGAAAATAGCTTCAAGTCGAATTGTATCACTCAATTATAGTTATGAGAGAAGAAGGGAGGCAAATCTATCATTATAACAAATTTTACCACTCAATTAGAAAAATTAATCAAATCTATTATTCTTATAGCAAATTTTATCACTGAATTGGGCAAAGTAAGCAAATCTGTCATTGTATATCAAATTTTATCACTGAATTAGCAAAAGTAAGCAAATCCATTATTGTATAGCAAATGAACATAAAGATGTGATTATTATGAAGTTGAATATCACTCATAAATTAATACTGTACAATACACATTGAAAATAGCTTCAAGTCAAATTTTATTACTCAATTATAGTTATGAAAGAAGAAGGGAAGCAAATCCATAGTTATGAAATATGAAGAGAAGCAAATCCATCATTATAACAAATTTTATCACTTAATTAGGAAAATTAAGCAAACCTATCATTCTTATAGAAAATTTTCTCACTGAATTGGGCAAAGTAAGCAAATCTGTTATTGTATATCAAATTTTATCACTGAATTAGCAAAAGTAAGCAAATCCATCATTGTATAGCAAATGAACATGAAGATGTGATTATTATGAAGTTGAATATCAATCATAAATTAATACTGTATGATACACATTGAAAATAGCTTCAAGTCGAATTTTATAACTCAATTATAGTTATGAAAGAAGAAGGGAATCAAATCCATCATTATAACAAATTTTATTACTCAATTAAGAAAATTAAGCAAATCTATCATTCTCATAGCAAATTTTCTCACTGAATTGGGCAAAATAAGCAAATCTATTATTGTATAGCAAATGAACATAAAGATGTGATTATTATGAAGTTGAATATCACTTAATTATAATTATAAAAGAATAACGGAAGATGAATACGACTCACGTTTGATTCGCATGTTTGTTGAAGATGAACTAAATAGGGAATATAGATCGAAACGGTGGAAGATTTGCTGGGAATCTGTTCAGAATCAGAATATAGATCGAAACAAAGGTGATTTCTTTGGAAACGATGGGAGATTCAGGGAAAATCTCTTTGTTTGTTTTAATTTCCAAATCGCAAATCGCCTCAGAATGGTTTCCAAATCGCCTCAGAATAGTTTCCAAATTAGAACAATTGAGAAGGAGCGTGTGTGTCACGCGCACAGGGGAGAGCTCGCGATATTTTCTTTGCTTCACACATGTGGTGTGACATTGAGGGGTAAAATTGGAAACTGAAATAGGGCAGGACTTGGTGGGTATTAATTTGTTTCAATGGGTCCGGCTGCTAAGTCCCCCATAGCAAAATGAAATGGCAATTTTCTCGTGATGGAAATTCTGTTTTAAATGTCCTTTTTGATTTCAACATATTTTTAAAGATTTCGTCAACGCATTATTTTTTAAAAAAATTATAATTTTTAATTATACATATTTTTATATAATAAAAAAATATTTTTAAAGATTTTTACGCATTAATAAAATTGTACTCTTAATTAATTATTGTATTATATTTTAGGGTAAATTACAAAATGAAAATTAGTCTAACATCTCTCTCCAACTTTTAGTAATGGGAGAAGTCCACAATAAATTTTTTTGTAGTCTAAGGTCTCTCACCCATACCCATATATAACACCCATTCTCTCATTTTCTCTCATCTCTCTTCTTGCACCAAACAACCCCCTTTCTCTCTTCTCTTTGTCCACAGCATTGTTCGAAGCTTCATCGGCGTTGACTACGACAAAATAATTTGAAGTTCCTGAATCATCACCTTCCAGAGGCTTCCTCGTCGCGATCTTCTTCTTGTCGAGCCAAGCCCTCGATCGATCACTCTTTTCTCTCTATATTCTCTCCTCAAAAGTACCACTGACTCGAGTGGAAAACATGGCGGCGACAACGTCGTGGCAGGCCTAGGAGGAAGGGTTCAGAGAGATTTGTGGGTTACTCAAACAACAGATATCTCCGACTTCTGATAAGTCTCAAATTTGGCAACAACTCCAGCACTACTCTCAGTACCCTAATTTCAATAACTACCTCGTTTTTATCCTCGCCCGTGCTGAGGTACGGTATCCCCCACTCTTCATTTTTCTTTTTCGTTTTCTTGAGAAAATATCTGTGATTATTTGTTGTGTTGATTGGATTAGTTTCTTGATTGGTTGTCAATTGTGTTTGAACCCTCCTCATTGTTGGTTTTTTCTTATTAGATTCGTTTAGGTTAGTGTTTGTTGAATGATGGGGTTTTTGGTTATTAAAGTTTCTCATTGATTGAGTAATGATGCTACTGGAATGGTTTCTTTAATTGGTCATAATAGCATCAATTTCTTTGGTTTAGTTAAAATTTCTCTGATTTGGTTAAAACAATTTTTTCTGGTTTAAAATTGTGAACAAACACAAAGAAATTTGTAAACAAGGATGTTTGGTTCATTTTTTAGAATTTGTTTTTTGAAAAATCAGTAACTAATTTGAGATTCTTTATCTTGTTAATGCTGAGGTTCTTTCTCTGGGAATAAATTATCTAGGAAAAAATTTTCAGAATTTCTCTGGAGATAAATTTTTTGGGAAGAATTTCTCTCAAGAGAATTTCTTTGGGAAATTCTCAGAATTTCTTTGGAGAGAATTTCTCTGGAATTGGATTTTCTCTAAATTGATGTTGAGAGACCTTAAACATTATGAAAATATTAGATATCCTTTATGCTATAAAATTTTAATACCACGGAACTTAAATAAAAATCCACAATTACAAATACATTTATTGAGATTTTCTTAAATACAATTTGCTTCCCGTGGCTTTGAAAATTACATCCCGCTCCTTAAAATTTTTAATTTCATAACAAATGACCTATTTTATTAATAAATTATCAAGTAATTAACAATTTTTAATGAAATCAGAAATTTATGTCAATTATAATTCAGATAATTTTGTTATTATATAAAAGAATAGTTAAAAATTTTATTTTTTCAATTAATTCTGTTAAATGAAATTTATTTTGTAAAAGAATATTTATAATTTTTTAAACTATAAAAAACAATTCATATTTAAAAAAAAATATCAGTTCATCCTATATTTTTAAATCTTATGGCGATCGAGAGTGTCGACACCGTGATGGTGTCCAAATTTCGTAGTCAAAGATAGCGGCAGCAGTGATTAGGGTGAAGTACATGAACTAGACTACCCTTACACTACGATTAAAATTAAATTAGTGATTTAATTATATATATAATTAATTAATTTAACATATTTTTAGTTTCTCTAGTTTTTTCTAATAATTTTTTTAAGTGATTAAAATAAATTTTTTGATAAAAAATAAATGTAATAGTATTTTTTTAATTCCATAAACTATTTTTTTAGCCACATTCAAAAAAAAAACTTAACCATATCAAAGTAAAATGATTGAATAAAGCAATAAAATTATAAGACTAAAAATCATTTAGATTTTTTTAAAATAAATTTCTGGAGACCCAAGACTATCTTTTTTACGTCGTTTCTGGAGACCCAACGCATATAAACACAAAACAAACAATATAGGTTAAATGGAAATTGACTTTATCCCGCAACGGACTTCCAGTCCGTTTGGAAAGATGATTTATGGTTAAAATAATCACAAAAAATAAAATAGACTTTTTTAGTCCCAACAAACAAAACATCACATTCAACCCATAATTATTACACTCTTCTGTCACAAAAAAGTCAAAAAAGTCAAAAAGTCAAAAAACCCTTTCCAAATCAAGCTTTTTAGCCCGGACTAAAATAGTCAAAAAAAGTCAAAAAATCAAAAAACTAAAAAACCAACTCACTTACCAAAGCAGCCCTTAGATTGAATTGTGAACACCTTTACAAAACAGAGGAGATATTTGCTATCAAAATTTTGGTGTCTATTATTTTTGTTACGATATATATCAACTAACTAATTTTAGTTTTTGAAAAACTTTTTATTATTTCTCATTCAATTATAAACGGCTGAGCCTTGAAATGCCTATTTTAGAGATAATATCTGTATCTTTACAGATAAAGGAAAAAGAAAGTGAGGCCCACAATTATTGTCTTTTTTGCTGGTCTTTTTTTGAACTAGTAATTGTTTAGAACTACTACGAACCGCCTTTCTGCATTCTTTTTTCTCTTCTTCCTATCAACAACTTGGACAAATTCCCTCCTCATCTCATTTCTTTATATTTTTTTATACTCTTTTTATAAATTTAAATTCAGATTCATATTGATAATTTGGAATTATTTACATTGTAGGTAATTATTCAGTAATTTTAGAATATAGAAATATGATATTCTATAGTATTGTTATTGATAGAGAAAGTCAAAATGTGAGATATTGTGTTAGGTGATTGAAGAACATGAAAGAACAGAATAAATTATAATTGGTTAAGAGTACGGACAAGTGAAACTTAAGGAATAGTCTATAATTTTTCCTATATCGTAAGTCTTGATATGAAAGTCATCCATACAAAAAAAAAAAAAAATTTACTTCATCGGATAATTATAAATATATGAACAAATCGTATTTATTTTATAAAATAAATGATTTAAATTTAATTATATTTGCTATTCATTTTATAAAACAAAATACAATTTATTTTTGTATTTATAATTTTCGGAATAAGTTAATTTTTTACATAAATAACTTTTATTGTGAGAACTTATGAGATAGATGATTCAGATTATCGATAAGAAACCGGATTGAAAGCTATAAGAAAACAAAAGTGCTAGAGATCCCACAAGTTCTACTAAAATTTCTATCAAATGTCTCACATGGGTGTGAGACTCACATAAACTCTCATGATATGGATCTCACTCACCCATGTGAGACATTTAGTAAAATTTTTAGAGTCTTTATCATTACTCATAATAAAAATATGAAAACACATAGAGAGATGATATATAAATGAGAATGGGTAAATTATATTGACACCCTTTGAGGTCTGATCCAATTATATTTCACCCTTTGACGTTCTGAAAATTAAACAGATAAAATTACATTAAAAAAAATAAAGCAAAAGAAAGGGAAAAAAAATAGAGAAAGTAAAATAAAGTAAGAAAAGAGATAATACATGTGTTTTGTTTAGTATTTTCATTATGTCTAAATAATTACAATGACAAAATAATTATTAAAGGTCATATATATTAACTCAAATTATAAGGGTGCAACTGTAATTTACCCAAAGAGAATATATCACCCGAACTTGCCCGACATCGGAAACACCAACCTTCGCCAAAAAATAAAAATAAAAATAAAAATAAAAACAGAAAATCTTCCATTTTGGTATTATCACCATCCAATTAAAATAAATAAATTCACTCAGAAACAAACCAACAAAATGAAAGGGGAGAATAAACAGAACCAGAATCGAATCCAACACAGGGGCCGGTCTTAGATAAACAGAGAAGTTGGTTTAACGATTTCCAAAACCGAAAATTCTTCGAATTGAATCTAATCTAGAAATCAAATCAAATACGTAATTCTTAATTTGGTTACAAATCTGTAATCAACATTGATTTCATCTCGTCAAATTTGATTTGATTTGATTTCTACTCGCACTCCTCTGTTATCGATATTGTCATCGGCGCCGCTGATTCAAAACTTTTTGGCCGTGGTTTCAAGTTTTGCAGAGCATTTGTGAGATTCATGTGGGGCTGTTTTAAATCTTGCTACGTTTCTTTGGTGAAAACCCAGAATCAGAGATTGGAGAAGCCATTTTAGAGAGAAAAAATACAGAGCATTATGGCAATCCACTTTAATTTCGCAACCGATTCATCACAATATTCAAAACAAACAAGCAAACTAATGAATTTATTTTAGCAAGATAGAGAGTAACTTTATTATTTATTTATTTATTTTTGTTACAGGGAAATCCTCCCACCCTCCCGCAGGTCCAAGGCAGCGCCCCATGAGGAGATCACCAGGGTGTCCTGTTGTCCATTCCGAGTAAGAGACTATAACCTGGAAGCTTGTCCCGACCTCCCAAGGCAAGTTTCGATTAAGTCAAGACTTTCGTCCAGGAGATTGGCCCAGGGAGGAATTGAACTTGTGACCTTGGGGCCTAAACCCCAAGGCCTTACCACAATGCCACAACCCCATGGGTTAGAGTAACTTTATTCAATCTTGAGAACTCACAACTTCAGAAAGAAAAGGAAAAATCAAAAGTGAAAGTGGGGCACATAATCTTAAGCTCAACAATTGAAAAAAAAAGAAAATTTAGCAATAAAGCATTCGATTACAAAAGTTTCTATTCAACAAACCAGAAGAAGTTGATCAGTGACAATGGCGGTCGGCTTTCTGGGGGATGAAAGTGCATGAAGAAGGGCCCGGCGGTGCTTCTAGTTTTTTATGAACCAACGCGGACTCAGAGCCGCCGCCGCCGCCGCCGCCATGGGGCACCATCAGCTTTCTAACTTGCAAAGGTCTTGCAGCCTCAAGAGGCTTGTTGGTGATGGAAACCAAGAATATAACCCAGACAATCAACTTGAACATGGTTTTCCAGTGGAATTCCATTGCTCAATGAAGAAGAAGAATGGAAATTTATTCTATCAGCCCACAAAATCTGAAAATTTATAGTGGTTTCGAGACATTAACCCCTATATAATTCATCTTTTCATTTTTTTTATCTTTTTTTCATCACATTACCTCTCTACTTTTCTGCATATCTTTTTATAAAAAGATAAAAAATATACTTATTTAGATCATCCTAAACAACCCATAATTCTTGAACCTTGTGGTGGTTGTAATTATCATAATTACATAATAGCTATTTTGCGTTGTATCTAAAAAAAAAAAAAAAATTAATTACATAACAGCTTACCGTCCAACATTTGACTAGAAAGATACGAACAGAGAAGTTTTTATTTTTATTTTTATTTTTTTGATTATCAAAAAATATCTATATAAATTCAAAAAATAAAAAAATAAAATCACATGTACATAAAGAAACACTTTTTAAAATACATTGAGGTTGAGTTTGGGAAGTTACTAAATAAATAATTTATTTGTTTATTTGTTATAAGTTGTCACATTTTTTTAAAAAAAAATTTTTACATATCTTTTTATAAAAAAAAATAAAAAAATCTATGACACTGAAGAAAATAAATGACTAATTATTTACAAGCAAGTCGATTAAAATTTCAAATTTCTTATAGAATGAAACAATTTAAAATTTTCACAAATGAGTCAAAAAAAAAAAAAAATAGTGAAAGTGTCATTTTTTCTTTTTGACAAATCCAAAACTAGGAAGGGCAACGGGGTGGAGTGGGGCCGGGGATCACACTCCCCGTCTCCGATCCCCGATGGTGAACATTGCCCCGTCCCCGGCCTCGATCCCTGATGGGGAACCTATTACTCTCCCCGTCTCCACCCCCGATTGGGGATCGGGTTTCCCCGACCCTGAAAATTCCCCGGCCTAAATTTGTTTCAACATCATCAATAACAACATTACACATACATTTTCAACAACAACAACACAGATCTAAGACTGAGACACACGCACAAAATCATCAATATCATCAAATAGATCAACAACAACATAGAGACACACATATATTTTCAACATCAACAACAAATCATTAATAGATCAACTACACAAAAAAAAATAAAATTTGATAAAATAAAAAACACAGATTAGAGAGGACGACGGAGGAGGGAGAGAGAGAGAGAGAGAGAGAGAGAAACTAGATCTGGTAATCGATCGATCATGCAGCAGCGAAGATCTTGAGTAAATCTGCACCATGCTCGATCGGTCTGTAATCCCTGGAGTAAATTTGCAGCGGCGACGATCTAGTGATGGACGACGGCCACTGGCTAGGGGTAACACGGTGGTAGTGGCGTCGAAGGAGGTAGGGGCGTCGGAAGAGGCAACGGCGTTGGAGAATCGAGTCGACGTCGGATAACGACGTCGGAAGAGAAAGTAGATCGAAGAGAGAGAGAGAGAGAGGGAGAGAAGTGGGTTTGTAATGGAGAAGAGAGAGAGAGTCGTAGGGAGGGGAGAAAGAGAGAAAAAGAGGAAGAGGGGCTTGTATCAGTGAAATGGAGAGAGAAAGCAGGCTATCTTCTCTTTATATATATATAGGGGTAAAATAGTAATTTTACTTCGGGGACAAATCGGGCCGGGGACAGGGCGGGGACGGGGCTTGGACACTTATCCCCGTCCTCGGCCCGAAACTGCTCAGGGATTAATTTTTGAATACCATCCCCATCTCATCGGGGGTATTTTTCGGGAAAAAATCGCTCAAATCGGGGTTGGGGGGTCGGGTTCCCGTCGGGCCATGTTCAAATTGCCATCCCTACCCAAAACTATGGTCTGTTGGAGGTCACCCCATGTGAAATGGGTGATCCTCATGCTGCAGTCCAATTATTGTTCCAACTCCACGCAAGCAAAGGAAGGATGGCGTGCAAGGACTTCTACCACAGGTGAAGTGAAGGTCTAAGCTGGGCACTTCTCCCTTCTCTTCCCGTTGTAGCCATTGTTGACTCTCACCATTAAAGAAGGTAGAAAATGGTGGTGAGTTTGTCTCCTCTCCTTCACTCTCTTTGTGTATAAATAGAGACGAGAGGGAAAGGGTGATTTGTATCAGAAAATAGAGAGAGAGAGAGAGAGAGCTGTGAGTTGAGTGAGAATTTTTATCTCCTCCTCTGTTTTGTATTTTGCTCCATCTTAGTGAAATTCTCATTTCTGTCCGTGGATGTAGGCATTGGGCCAAACCACGTAAATATTGTATGCTCTGTGTGTGTGAGATTATTTTCTGGGTGTGTTTGATCCTAACAAAGTGGTATCAGAGCCGGTTGAGTCTTTTTTGGAAAAACAGAATGCATTTTTCAAAATTTGCCCAGAAATCAAAGTGGTCTAAATCTACGTTTGATCACACCAGGTTGAAGTACTCAACAAGACGAGCACAGAGGTGAAAACCGCGTCGAAAACGGATCTCGGAAGACTCTTCACGTGCCACACGCGCACTTGACGTCGTTCTCACGCGCCGGTGACTGGCTACACGCGCTTCATGCGCGACCAGGGAAGAAGACGACTCTTCTATTTTATGTAATAAATACCTATTAGTGAACTTAAAAGACACTAGTGTTGTGTTGGCATAGTGCCCAACGTCCAAGTGTTGCTACTGGAAGTCAGGATTTCAATACTCCTTGGAGACGAAAAAATAATTTTTTTTTGAAAATCCACTTAAGCCGAGCTGCCAGCCCAAGCCGAGCCGTAGCCGTTGACCAACTGCGCAGTTGACTAAGCCGTTGACCGAGCCATTAACGTCAGCCTGACGCCAGTCGAACCAGAGAAATAATCTGGTGTTTCTCAGGCCCTCCAGAAGTCACCGATCTGAACTGTTCAACTTGTTTTGGCTTTATTTAAGCCATTTGAGGTCCGATTTGGGTGACCTAATAGTGCTTTCCAACTATTTGGAATATTTTGAACACATCCGTACGGTTAGATTTTGCAAATCAGCTTTCAAAAATTTGCAGTTTTTATTTTGGCAATCCGAAGTGCTTTTCCGACTAATTTGATCAGTCCAGACTTAACGGCGAAGTCGATGTAGGAATCCACATCAGTTTCAGGGCCGATGATTCGGTTGAACACTTCCAATTATGCGATATGGAAGCCGCGGATGGAGGACATCCTGTATTGTAGAGACTTGTTTGACCCTATAGCACTAAAGGGGGTTAAATTAGACGGAGACAAGGATGAGGACTGGATAAAAACCAACCGGAAGACTGTCGGTCAAGTCAGACAGTGGATTGACCACAGTGTGTTCCACCATGTCGCCCAAGAGATGGACGCCTATGCCCTATGGATGAAATTGGAAGGCATGTACCAGTCCAAGACCGCGCGGAACAAAGCCTTGATAATGAGAAGACTTATAAACCTGAAACTGAAGAGTGGTGTTTTTGTTGTTAAACAAACCATTGAATTCCACAGCCTTGTGAACCAGCTTGCATCAGTCAAAATGGAGTTGGAGAATGAGATGCAAGCATTATTATTACTCAGTTCCTTACCAGACAGGTGGGAGACGTTGGTGGTTTCTCTCAGTAATTCTACACCCGAAGGGAAGCTAACCATGGGGATGGCCAAAGACGCCTTATTCAGCGAGGAGGCAAGGAAGAGGGAGATGGGAGGAGAGCAGTCCCAGGCCCTTGTCACAGAAAGTAGAGGCAGAGATAGAGAAAGGGGCAGAAGTAGAGGAAGAAGTAAAAGCAGAGGGCATTCACAGTCCAGACAGGGCAACACGAGGAAGTGCTTTTACTGTGATCAAGAGGATCACGTAATAAGAGATTGCCCAGAGAAAAAGGCGGACAGACAAGCCAAAGAGAAGGCCAAGGGACACGGAGGTCCCTCAACTACAACAGTTGCAGTGAATTCCTTTGATGATGAAGATATGATGTTTATAGTCTCGTCAGAGTTGGAGACACCTGGCTGGATTTTGGATTCAGGGTGTACGTTCCACATATGTGCGGATAGGAAGCTTTTCTCCACTTACCGAAGAGTCAGCGATAGCATTATCCGGATGGCCAACAACACAGTGAACAGAGTTGTCGGCATAGGGACAGTGCGGTTTCTTACTAAGGATGGAAGAAAAGTGGCTTTATCTGAGGTCCGACATGTGCCAGGAGTACGGAGGAATCTAATCTCAATGAGTATGCTAGATCTAAAAGGAAATTGTTTCTTATCTAGTGGTGGAGTTCTTCATGTACACAGAGGTGATAGAGAAATGTTGCAAGGCAAGTTGTGCAATAAACTGTACAGACTGGAAGGAGAAGTTTTGACAAAGATAAGTGTTGTCAAACGCCAGTCGAAGGGTACAAAAGGAGAACATACGCAACCAAAGCGTATGACTGAGCAAGGTTTTCATCAAGAATGGTGAAAGAGGTGCACGAGAATGCAAAAAGGCAGTTCAAAGGTGCACAAATCTGAGCCAGTGAAGCCAATCTTGAAGGAAGTTCATAGCAAAGAAACCAAGTCGATAGAGACTGTGCCAGTGAAGAAGAGAGTTTCTTTTGCTCCCGTGTTAGAGACATTTTGCAACCTCTCAAAAGATGCATAGAAGGGAGGGATGCAATCTCGAGTTGCAAAGTGAGCTTTGCACGGCACCCCAGTAAAGGGGTGCGAGCACTATATATGGAGTTGTATAGTGGTAGCTTGTACAGATCGGTGGAAGCTGTCTTGGCAGAAGGGCTAATTATCAAACATCAGTACGGATGTAAAAGTGAGACAGAACCGAACATTAGGGATTGCAGCACAGACAACGAGCGTATGAGATCGCTAGGAAGTTGTTCTGAAGTGCAGAAAGCAAAGGCTGGTTGTTTAGAAATAAGCTCCGAGCAAGGAAAATTGAGGATGTTGATGTGTCAAAACTCTGAATTTTCTAGTTGCTCCCGTGTTCATTATGCAAGGAGTTGCACAGCAATGCAGGGTATCCTGAACAGGGGGTATAGGGCATTTAATCAGTGGATGCTGGATACCTTGGCAGTAGGTTTTGTTGTGGATCACCTCACATGGCCTGAGGGGGGTGATTGTTGGAGGTCACCCCAAGTGAAAGGGGTGATCCTCGTGCTGCAGTCCAATTATTGTTCCAACTCCATGCAAGCAAAGGAAGGATGGCGTGCACGGACTTCCACCATAAGTAAAGTGAAGGTCTAAGCTGGGCACTTCTCCCTTCTCTTCTCATTGTAGCCATTGTTGACTCTCACCATTAAAGAAGGTAGAAAATAGTGGTGAGTTTGTCTCCTCTCCCTCACTCTCTTTGTGTATAAATAGAGACGGGAGGGAGAGGGTGATTTGTATCAGAAAATAAAGAGAGAGAGAGAGCTGTGAGTTGAGTGAGAATTTTTATCTCCTTCTCTGTTTTGTATTTTGCTCAATCTTAGTGAAATTCTCATTTCTGTCCGTGGATGTAGGCATTGGGCCGAACCACGTAAATATTGTGTGCTCTGTGTGTGTGAGATTATTTTCCGGGTGTGTCTGATCCTAACATGGTCTCCTTCCATTGGTCGTTTACAAACTCTCATCCCCCGTGTCACCATCTTGTTATAAAAAAAAAAAAAAAATCGTGAAAATGTCATTTTTTCTTTTTGACAAACCCAAAACTATGGTTTCCTTCCATTGGTCGTTTACAAACTCTCATCCCTCGTGTCGCCATCTTGTTTAAAGTGTAGAACAGTGCATGAAGAAGGGCCCGCCAGTGGTTCTAGTTCTTTATGAACCAATGCGGACTCAGAGCCGCCGCCACCGCCATGAAACACCATCAGCTTTATAACTTGCAAAGGTCTTGAAGCCTCAAGAGGCTTGTTAATGGAAACTGATGAGGCAGTTCGTTCCAAGCGAAACGGGTCGGGCTGATCCACGCTCTTCAAGCCTGTGTCCGAATGACCAAGCCCACCGGAAGACCTGCACAAGAGTTCAACGGGGAACGGGGAGTCCCCCAGCGAACCCTCCGACGAGCAAGTTAGAGAGAAGCGGAATGTGTAGATAGATTAGAGATAAAAAAGCTTAATCTTCTTCCTGTCTTCGATGTCTGATTATATCCTTTGGTAATCATTTCGTTGTCTCTTCTGACCTGTCAACCTGGCCGAAAGTCTATGCTGTAGCTTACCTTGCTCAGGGTGAGGGCGTGCCGTCCCAACGGAGAGGGGTTGTCGCAATAAATGCTGTAAGGGGCCTCATTAATGGCGATGTATCGTGGCAATAACTTTGCAAATCTTTGTCTACTGATGTGGCTTGCCATTCTCTTGCCATGTGTCTTGATGCCATTGATTCTTATTACTGTGTGGGGCTTCCGCAGCGCTGGGCTTCATTAATTGAATTATGTATTGGGCCCTAAATGGTTGGCTTGGGTTGTTCATAGTGGGCTATAGCCCTTGTAGGCCTACCCATGTCAGTAGTCCCCTATTCCCAAGTGCAGCTTTAGTCCAATGAAGGGAATAATGAAGAAAATGAGGGTTGTGAGAGGGTTGACCAACCATGAGAAGGGCCGATCATGGAGGGTGGCCAAGTGGAGGGACCGACGATGAGGAGAGTTGACCGCAGAGGGTGGTCGAGTGGAGGGACAGACCATGAGGAGAGCCGACCGCGGAGGGTGGCCGAGTGGAGGGACCGACCACGAGGAGGGCCGACCGCGAAGGGTAGTTGAGTGGAAGGACTGACCACGATGAGGGCCGACCGCGAAGGGTAGCCGAGTGGAGGGACCGACCATGAGGAAGGTCGACCGCGAAGGGGGAGGTGGCGGGGTGCGGGGCTCGAGAGGCGGCGGGTCACGTGGTGACTAGAAGTGAAAAAGACGGGGTAGGGGAAGGGGGCAGTGAATCGTGGCCGTACACGTGGCGAAATCACGTGGTGGGGAAGGCTAGGCATTGGGCCAGAACTGAAGCGATAGGTCATTGCGGGTGTTGAAGAGACAGTTTTGGCGGATGGTTGAAAATTTTTCAAACTGGCGAAAATTAATTGTGACCTCTGGAATACAGGCAAATCTTGGGCTTTTGGTATTATACGTTTTACCTACATTTTTTCGAAAAATCAAAACATTCCAAGTGTAGACTCCTTCGTTGCAAGTGATACACCCTTGCAACATTTTTTGAATTTCCTTGCGCCCGCATCCGAAGCTATTCGTAGACACACCACAAAAATGGCCCAAGAAGAAACTGCAAACACTAGGGTTAATCCATTGGGGAACGATGATGCGGTGGATTCGGTGGAGCAATACAGGACGGAGAGGCGAGTGGGGAGTGGGGGAGAGCCGTTGGGGCGACCTCGTTCATCCACAATGATGGCGGCGCCGACGCCAATAAGCCAAGTGAAGCCAGATCACTAGCATACAAAGGCCGATAAGTCGATCATTACCGTGAAGGAGCTGGAGGGTATGCGGGAAAAGTACCAGATTCTCGCAGAGATAGAGTTGAAACTGCCGGAATCAAAGGAGAGGGCATCTGATGTTCGACCGGGGGAATTCGCCCTATACGAGGAGGCGCTAAAGGGGAGTTTGAGGTTGGCACTACCCCGGATAGTGGTGGACGTGTCGAACCGGTTGGAGGTAGCCACAGGCCAACTAATGCCTAATGCGTGGAAAATCTTGCTGGCCTGTGCGAGCGCATGGCCGAAGGCGAACGGCGGGGCTGAAATGATAGTGGATGAGTTTTTTGCGTGCTACAAGGCGTCAGGGCAGCAACAGACTTGGGTCACTTTGCAGGCGGTGGTAGGGAAGGGGCTGGTGGCGGGGTTGCCGTCATTGATAAAGGGGTGGAGGCTGCGGTGGTTCTACGTGTCCGCCAACGGAGGGGTTGGAGTGCACACAGTTTGGAAAGTGCCCATCAAGTCTGTGGAGCCAAGACTGGGGGCGGCAACAGAGGCGAGAGAGTGAAGAAGGTGAAGGAATGGAGGGAGAAGGAGGGCGCCAGATGGGACGAGCTTGTTCAGCCGTCATCCTTGTTTGCGGCAGGTTTGGGTCCTCAGCTGATCAGTGGAGACCTGGGACCGGCGGAGTTAGAGGCGAGAAGGAAAGCACAAGAGGCTGAGGACATGACCATTATTGCCAAAGCCAGTAAGTTTAAAGAGTCCCAGGCAGACCAACCTCCGAAGCCGATTGTGAGGGAGAGGATCCGACCGCGCCCGAAACCCCTGGGGGAAAGGACTTAGGTGGATTTGAGCCACGACCGCCCCCAGTTGATCCTTTGAAGGAGAAAGCCCACAAGGAGATGGAGGGTGTAGTGAAAAAGAAGAGGAGAGTGAGGAGGAGTGAAGAGGAGCCTACCTTGAAGAGGAGAAAGGAGGCGATGATGGAGCAGACCCCCCCGGCGGGGGAACCAGAGGGGACCCCTGAAATGGGGTTGGAGGGGGGCGGCCAAAGTGGCAAAGAGTGGGGCGACTGGCCTTGGGAAGCAAATGCCAAGTGGTGGGGTCGGCGCTGAGCCAAAGGTGGAGCCATGGGAAGAGCCACAACCACAGGAGGGTCTGGTATCCCAAGAGAGGGAGAAAAACCTGGGTTGAGGACTGCCTTCTACAATGTCCCTGCGGTGTCTGGGCGAGTGGAAGGAGAAGTGAGAGAGGCCACAATGGCTGCAGACCGCCTCTTGGGGGTGGTGGAAGATGCAGCTATTCGATCGATGGCTGGTTACACTGAGGCTGAGCTGATGAAGGGGTTGTGCTCAGCCTAAATAGAGGCGGCTGCCTTAGCAGGAGCCTTGTTGAATAAGGCGGCGGTGGCAAAGGGTAAATTGAGGAGGGAGAGGGAGAGGTTGGGGCAGGTGAAGGCCCAACTTGAAAATTTCAAGAGGGAGAGCGTGGGCTAGAGGAGGGCTGCGCAGAGTGCGTGTGCCAGGGGGTTGGAGGAGGCTCAGAAGACGAAGATAATGGAAGTGTTGGCGATCGTTCAGCGCAATGTTGCCACTCGAGCCCATGCTGAGCTGTTCGCGACCAAGTTGGAGCTAGAGGACGAACGCCGTAAGGTAGTGTCGCTTGAGTTCCAACTGGTTGGCGAGCAGAAGAAGCTGGAAGATGCTAAAAATGCTTGCACGGTCGCCAACGATTGTTTTAAAGAGGCCATGACTAACAATGAAGAGCTGCGCGCCCAGCAGATCAAAGAAAAAGATGAAACAGACCTGAAGATTGCTGGGCTGCAGAAAGAGCTGGAAGATGAGCGTGCTAGGGCAATAGAGGAGAGGGCGAGGTTAGAGAAGGAGTTAGAGGAGGAAAAAACCAAGGTAGCCTCTGAAAGGGCAGCATACCCCGATCTATACGTTGCAGCAGTAGAGCAATTTAAGGTATCTGTTGACTTTCAGATGGCCATTGATGCTGCTATTGCCAGCAACTTGGCAAGAGAGGGGGGCTGGGGGGGCTGGTCCGTCAGGGACGACCGCTGAGAGCAGGAGCGAAGACGAAGTGATTCAGAGCTTCCAGCGGTCAGACTTCTACAAACACGAAATGGCTGAATTCTGGGACAGTGGCTGGAAGATGTTTAAGCGTAAAGCAGAAGAGCTGTTCCCAGACATAGACTTCAGCAGTGTTAGAATTGACGAAGACGACGTGGCCCAGACCCCCCCTAAATGAGGGTATTGAAGAGGAAGATCTTGCCTCAAGTGAAGAAGAGGAGTGAGTGGAATGGAGAAAATATGTACTTAGAGTTATAGTTTTGTGTTTTTTTTTTTTTTTGTGTGTGTGTTTTTTGTTTGGCTGTAATAAACTTATGTACAAGTTTGTGAATAAATAAAATTTTCAGTTGTGTTTTCATGCTATGGCTTTTGTTTGTGCATCTGAAATGAATGAGAATGGTGACTTGTATGAGGCTTGTGTATAAATCATTGTGAAGTGCAAAATGTAAGGAAAACTCAATGTAAAGTGAAGTTTAAAACGTAAGGCAACCTCAATGCAGAGTAACTGTAAGGAAAACTCAATGTAAAGTGAAGTTTAACTTGTAAGAAAAATTCAATACGGAGTGAATGTGAGAAAAACTCAATGCAGAGTGAAGTTTAACTTGTAAGAGTGTTAAAGACGCGAAGTTGGTGAATCCCGACCTAGCAAGGAACCAGTCTGATTTGGAAAACGTTGGACTGGAATGCGACTAAGTATGGCCACTATGCTTACGATCATGAAGTGGCAATGGTGGCTCGGCCTGGCTGAGGCCTGAAGTAACTTGGTTTGGACGAGCTCTTCATGCTCAGTCTGGCTGTGGCTTTTTGTGCTCAGTCTGGTTGAGGCTTTAAGTGACTCGGTCTGGTCGAGCTCTTCATGCTCAGTCTGGCTGAGGATTTTGTTGCTCAGTCTGGCTGAGGCTTTAAATGACTCGGTCTGGCCAAGCTCTTCATGCTCAGTCTAGCTGAGGCTTTTTGTGCTCAATCTGGCTGAGGCTTTAAGTGACTCGGTCTGGCCGAGCTCTCCATGCTCAGTCTGGCTGAGGCTTTTTGTGCTCAGTCTGGCTGAGGCTTTAAGTGACTCGGTTTGGCCGAGCTCTTCATGCTCAGTCTGGCCGAGGCTTTTTGTGACTCGGTCTGGCCGAGCTCTTCATGCTCAGTCTGGCTGAGGCTTTTTGTGCTCAGTCTCGCTGAGGCTTTAAGTGACTCGGTTTAGCCGAGCTCTTCATGCTCAGTCTGGCTGAGGCTTGTTGTGCTCAGTCTGGCTGAGGCTTTAAGTGACTCGGTGTGGCCGAGTTCTTCATGCTCAGTCTGGCTGAGGCTGCAATCAAAGCGTTATTGGAATACCACAGATAACTGAGATATAAGCTTGCTGTCATACAAAGTGTAGCCCATAGGGTCATAAATTTACACCATATGAGGAGAAAATGAGAACATTCAAGTGTGCAGATTGTCAAAAAGAACATACAACAATTGGACAATACAAAAATACAACTTTTATTGAAAATAGTGCTTCAAATGCTTAGCGTTCCAAGGATGGGGGAGGTCTCGACCTTCCATGTCCTGAAGTCGGTAAGTACTCGGACGTGGTCTGGCTTTCACAACGTAAGGTCCCTCCCACTTGGCTGCCAGTTTGCCCTCAGTCAGATTTTTGGTGGCAAGAGTTACTTTTCGCAAAACAAGGTCCCCCACGGTGAACTCCCTCGGTCTGACTTTGCGGTTGTAGTGTGTTCTCATTTTCTGTTAGTATGAGGCCCATCTGACAGCGGTGGTTTCTCGGAGTTCTTCGATGAGATCTAGGTCTGCCCAACGCAGGTCTTCGGTTAGTTCTGGATTCGGGTGTAAAACCCTTGGGCTTGGCAGACCGACTTCCACTGGGATGACCGCTTTAGCGCCGTATGTTAGGCAAAAGGGGGTCTCCCCAGTGGGAGTTCGAGCGGTGGTACGGTAAGCCCAGAGTACATTGGGTAATTCCTCAGTCCAAAGTCCCTTGGCAGCTTCCAGCTTGGTTTTGATGATCTTCAGGAGAGAACGGTTGGTGACCTCAACTTGGCCATTGGCTTGGGGATGACTTGGGGAAGAGAAACATGACTGGATTTGGAGTTTTGCACAGAATTTCCCGAACTTGGTGTTGTCGAATTGTTTGCCATTGTCGGAGACGATGGCTTGAGGGATACCAAACCTGCATACGATTGACTGTCAAATGAATCGGGTTGTGTTCCGCTCAGTAATGGTAGCAAGGGGTTCTGCTTCCACCCATTTAGTGAAGTAGTCGATGGCGACAATTGCGAATTTGGTTTGGCCTCGGCCAGTGGGCAATGGGCCAACCAAGTCGATCCCTCATTTGGTGAATGGGTAGGGGCTGCAAAGCATGATCAATTCTGTAGGAGGGGCATGGGGGATGTTGGCAAAACGTTGACACTTATCACATTTGGGCACGAAGTCAGTCGCATCTTGATTGAGAGTAGGCCAGAAATAACCAGTGCGAAGTATTTTATGGGCGAGGGACCGGGTGCCCGAATGATTGCCACAGATACCCTCATGAACTTCCCTCATCACATAGGTTGCTTGAGCGGGATTGAGGCATTGCAGATACGGGCGTGAAAAACCACATTTGTACAAGAGGCTGCTGACAAGGGTGTAATTAGACGACCGGACCCTGACTTTGGCGGCCTCCTGTTTGTCGTCTGGAAGTTCCCCCATTGTCAGATACAGAAAGATGTCTGCCGCCCACGGGATAGGTTCATCTTGGAGGAAGTGGACTTCCTGTAGGTTAGGTAAGATTGCCGGGTGGATCAGGTATTCGAGGTGGACACCGTGGTTGAGGTCTGACTGGTCTGCAGAAGCCAATTGGGCCATCTTATCTGCCGTGGAGTTTTCAGCCCGAGGGATGTGCTTGATGTGGAAGGTATTGAAGAGGCGAGCAAGGGGGAGAGCAATATCCCTATATGCCCGCATGGTGTCCTCCTTGGCGTCGACTTCCCCCGTAATTTGCCCCACGATAAGCTGGGAATCGCTGAACACTCGGATGTGGCTGACACCGATGTCTCTAGCTAGGCGGAGACCTGTTATCAATGCCTCATATTCGGCCTCATTATTGCTTGCATCGAACAGGAAGTAGAGAGCACATTTGAAATAACCACCGTCAGGGGCGGTAAGGATGAGACCAGCACCACTGCCTTCTTTTCGGGATGATCCATCGACGTTGAGGGTCCAAGAGTGGGGGTCTTTTGGCTCGGTAGGGGTTGGTGGGGGTAAAGGAGTTGTGGTTGGGGTGAGGTTAGTGAATTCCAGGATGAAGTTGGCAACAGCATGTCCCTTAATTGCCGTCCAAGGCCTGTAGGAGATATCAAACTGACTGAGTTCGACCGACCATTGCATAAGCCTGCCGGAAAGCTCTGGTTGTTGCATTATCTTCTTCAACAGTTGGTCGGTGAGGACCATTATGGAATGGGCTTGGAAGTAAGGGTGGAGTCGTCTGGAGGGGGTGACCAAGGCCAAGGACATTTTTTTCTAACAATGGGTAGTTCTGTTCCACCCCCCGAAGAGCCCGACTAATGTAGTAGACCGGTCTCTGGATAGAGCTGTCTTCCCTGACGAGTGCTGCACTGACTGCAGTGTATGACATGACTAGATAGAGGAAGAGGGGTTCGCCCATGACGGCTTGGGAAAGTAGGGGGGGTTAGCCATGCACTGTTTCAACTGTTGAAAAGCCTCTTCAGATTCTGCCATCCATTCAAAAGTTTGCCGAAAGACTTTGAAGAAGGGGAGGCACTTATCCGTTGCTCGGGAAATGAAGCGGTTAAGGGCGGCCACTCGGCCAGTAAGCCTCTGAACCTCCTTGACCGTTCTGGGTGACTGCATTTCGATTAAGGCCTTGATCTTTTGGGGGTTAGCCTCGATGCCCCGCTGACTGACCATGAATCCCAAAAACTTCCCAGACCCTACATCGAAGGCACATTTTTCCGGATTGAGCTTCATTTGGTATCTTCGTAGGGTAGAGAAGGTTTCTCGTAGGTCGGCCAAATGATCAGTGGAGAGCTTGCTCTTGACCAGCATGTCATCGATATATACTTCCATGATCCGGCCTATTTGATGATGGAAGACGGCATTGACCAACCGTTGGTAAGTGGCCCCGGCATTCTTCAACCCGAATGGCATCACACGGTAATGGTAGGTGCCTCAGTCGGTGATGAAGGAGGTGTGCTCCTGGTCAGATGAGTGCATCAAGATTTGGTTGTATCCAGAGAAGGCGTCCATGAAGCCGAGCATTTGATAACCGGTCGTGGCATCAACTAGCAGATCTATGCAAGGGAGAGGGTAGCTGTCCTTGGGGCAAGCCTAGTTGAGGTCGAAGTAGTCGACACAGAGTCGCCATTTACCATTGTTTTTACGAACCAGAACCACATTCGACAGCCATCTGGGGTAGTCCACATTAGTGATAAACTGTGCCTCAAGGAGTTTGTCTACTTTATAAGCAATAAGGTTATTGCGTTCCGGGTGAAAAATGCGCTGCTTCTAGCGGATAGGTCGGAAATAGGGCTCAACACTGAGACGGTGGCTGATGAAGGAGGGATCAATACCCGGCATATCGGAGTGAGTCTAGGCAAACACGTCGTTGTGTTCAACCAGGAGGGTGGTGAAGTCGGCCTTGGCTTAAGGAGATAGTTGGCTGCCGATCTTGATGGTTTTGGCTGGGTTGGTAGGGTCGACAAGGACCTCTACGAGCTCCTCCACTGGTTCCCCTCTGACCAGCTTGTCCTCATCTCTGACATCGAGTCCTTCGATGATCATAGCCTCCTTCAGCTTGACTTCCTTAAGTGAGGTGACATAACATTCTCTAGCCACGGTCTGCTCTCTCCTTACTGTTCCGACCCCAAGATCGGTGGGGAACTTGATGGCAATGTGGTAAGTGGATATGATAGCTTGGAAAGCATTTAGGGTAGTGCGGCCAAGGATGATGTTGTAGGCAGAGGGGGCAGTCAACAACAAGGAAGGTGAGCAACTTTGTGATCTGCCGCAGGTACTCGTCAATTGTGATAGGGAGATCGATGAAGCCGATGGAGGTCACCTGGTCGCCAGTGAAATCGACCAAAGGGGTTTGGAGGGGAGACAGACTTTCTTCCCCAATCTTGTGCTGGCGGAAGCAATTGAGAAAGATGATTTCTGAAGAACTGCCGTTGTCAACGAGAACCCGTTTGACCTTGTAATTGGAGAGGAGGGTGGAAATGACGAGAGGGTCGTCATGAGGATAACGGATGCCTGTGCAGTCGGCATCCGTAAAGGTGATAGGCTCGGTCGACTGCCTGGGGTGCTTGGAGGGTCGGTCCAACGTGGCAACTTTTTTGTCTGAGCCCTGCCTTATTTTTCTGAGTTCTGCCCGCTGAGCCGATCGGGATGGTCCTCCACACGCAAGCCTGCCGGAGATAACTCTGATTGCTCTAACAGGTGGGGTGGGGTTACCTT
>JAXFYN010001250.1:0-38836 GCA_036172215.1 Camellia granthamiana
GTGTTCGATGTTCGAACCCTAATGCGTGAGAAATGGTAAGTAAACGCCGTATTTACATATCTGCCACTGTGAAGGAGAATCCGTATAGGTGTTCGAGTGTTCGAACCCTAATGCATGAGAAATGGTAAGTAAACGCCGTATTTACATATCTGCCACTGTGCAGGAGAATCCGTATAGGTGTTCGAGTGTTCGAATCGTAATGCGGGAAAAATGGTAAGTAAACGCCGTATTTACATATCTGCCACCGTGCAGGAGAATCCGTATAGGTGTTCGATGTTCGAACCCTAATGCGTGAGAAATGGTAAGTAAACGCCGTATTTACATATCTGCCACTGTGAAGGAGAATCCGTATAGGTGTTCGAGTGTTCGAACCCTAATGCGTGAGAAATGGTAACTAAACGCCGTATTTACATATCTGCCGCTGTGCAGGAGAATACGTATAGGTGTTCGAGTGTTCGAACCCTAATGCGTGAGAAATGGTAAGTAAACGCCGTATTTACATATCTGCCGCAGTGCAGGAGAATCCGTATAGGTGTTCGAGTGTTCGAATCGTAATGCGGGAGAAATGGTAAGTAAACGCAGTATTTACATATCTGCCACTGTGCAGGAGAATCCGTATAGGTGTTCGAGTGCTCGAACCCTATTGCGTGAGAAATGGTAAGTAAACGCCGTATTTACATATCTGCCACTGTGAAGGAGAATCCGTATAGGTGTTCGAGTGTTCGAACCCTAATGCGTGAGAAATGGTACGTAAACGCCGTATTTACATATCTACCACTGTGCAGGAGAATCCGTATAGGTGTTCGATGTTCGAACCCTAATGCATGACAAATGGTAAGTAAACGCCGTATTTATATATCTGCCACTGTGCAGGAGAATCCGTATAGGTGTTCGAGTGTTCGAACCCTAATGCGTGAGAAATGGTAAGTAAACGCCGTATTTACATATCTGCCACTGTGCAGGAGAATCCGTATAGGTGTTCGAGTGTTCGAATCGTAATGCGAGAAAAATGGGAAGTAAACGCCGTATTTACTTATCTGCCACTGTGCAGGAGAATCCGTATAGGTGTTCGATGTTCGAACCCTAATGCGTGAGAAATGGTAAGTAAACGCCGTATTTACATATCTGCCACTGTGAAGGAGAATCCGTATAGGTGTTCGAGTGTTCGAACCCTAATGCATGAGAAATGGTAAGTAAACGCCGTATTTACATATCTGCCACTGTGCAGGAGAATCCGTATAGGTGTTCGAGTGTTCGAATCGTAATGCGGGAAAAATGGTAAGTAAACGCCGTATTTACATATCTGCCACCGTGCAGGAGAATCCGTATAGGTGTTCGATGTTCGAACCCTAATGCGTGAGAAATGGTAAGTAAACGCCGTATTTACATATCTGCCACTGTGAAGGAGAATCCGTATAGGTGTTCGAGTGTTCGAACCCTAATGCGTGAGAAATGGTAACTAAACGCCGTATTTACATATCTGCCGTTGTGCAGGAGAATACGTATAGGTGTTCGAGTGTTCGAACCCTAATGCGTGAGAAATGGTAAGTAAACGCCGTATTTACATATCTGCCGCAGTGCAGGAGAATCCGAATAGGTGTTCGAGTGTTCGAATCGTAATGCGGGAGAAATGGTAAGTAAACGCAGTATTTACATATCTGCCACTGTGCAGGAGAATCCGTATAGGTGTTCGAGTGCTCGAACCCTATTGCGTGAGAAATGGTAAGTAAACGCCGTATTTACATATCTGCCACTGTGAAGGAGAATCCGTATAGGTGTTCGAGTGTTCGAAACCCTAATGCGTGAGAAATGGTACGTAAACGCCGTATTTACATATCTACCACTGTGTAGGAGAATCCGTATAGGTGTTCGATGTTCGAACCCTAATGCATGACAAATGGTAAGTAAACGCCGTATTTATATATCTGCCACTGTGCAGGAGAATCCGTATAGGTGTTCGAGTGTTCGAACCCTAATGCGTGAGAAATGGTAAGTAAACGCCGTATTTACATATCTGCCACTGTGCAGGAGAATCCGTATAGGTGTTCGAGTGTTCGAATCGTAATGCGAGAAAAATGGGAAGTAAACGCCGTATTTACTTATCTGCCACTGTGCAGGAGAATCCGTATAGGTGTTCGATGTTCGAACCCTAATGCGTGAGAAATGGTAAGTAAACGCCGTATTTACATATCTGCCACTGTGAAGGAGAATCCGTATAGGTGTTCGAGTGTTCGAACCCTAATGCATGAGAAATGGTAAGTAAACGCCGTATTTCCATATCTGCCACTGTGCAGGAGAATCCGTATAGGTGTTCGAGTGTTCGAATCGTAATGCGGGAAAAATGGTAAGTAAACGCCGTATTTACATATCTGCCACCGTGCAGGAGAATCCGTATAGGTGTTCGATGTTCGAACCCTAATGCGTGAGAAATGGTAAGTAAACGCCGTATTTACATATCTGCCACTGTGAAGGAGAATCCGTATAGGTGTTCGAGTGTTCGAACCCTAATGCATGAGAAATGGTAAGTAAACGCTGTATTTACATATCTGCCACTGTGCAGGAGAATCCGTATAGGTGTTCGAGTGTTCGAACCCTAATGCGTGAGAAATGGTAAGTAAACGCCGTATTTACATATCTGCCACTGTGTAGGAGAATCCGTATAGGTGTTCGAGTGTTCGAATCGTAATGCGGGAAAAATGGTAAGTAAACGCTGTATTTACTTATCTGCCACTGTGCCGGAGAATCCGTATAGGTGTTCGATGTTCGAACCCTAATGCGTGAGAAATGGTAAGTAAACGCCGTATTTACATATCTGCCACAGTGCAGGAGAATCCGTATAGGTGTTTGAGTGTTCGAATCGTAATGCGGGAGAAATGGTAAGTAAACGCAGTATTTACATATCCGCCACTGTGCAGGAGAATCCGTATAGGTGTTCGAGTGTTCGAACCCTAATGCGTGAGAAATGGTAAGTAAACGCCGTATTTACATATCTGCCACTGTGAAGGAGAATCCGTATAGGTGTTCAAGTGTTCGAACCCTAATGCGTGAGAAATGGTAAGTAAACGCCGTATTTACATATCTGCCACTGTGCAGGAGAATCCGTATAGGTGTTTGAGTGTTCGAACCCTAATGCGTGAGAAATGGTAAGTAAACGCCGTAATTTACATATCTGCCACAGTGCAGGAGAATCCGTATAGGTGTTCGAGTGTTCGAATCGTAATGCGGGAGAAATGGTAAGTAAACGCAGTATTTACATATCTGCCACTGTGCAGGAGAATCCGTATAGGTGTTCGAGTGTTTGAACCCTAATGCGTGAGAAATGGTAAGTAAACGCCGTATTTACATATCTGCCACTGTGAAGGAGAATCCGTATAGGTGTTCAAGTGTTCGAACCCTAATGCGTGAGAAATGGTAACTAAACGCCGTATTTACATATCTGCCGCTGTGCAGGAGAATACGTATAGGTGTTTGAGTGTTCAAACCCTAATGCGTGAGAAATGGTAAGTAAGTGCCGTATTTACATATCTGCCGCAGTGCAGGAGAATCCGTATAGGTGTTCGAGTGTTCGAATCGTAATGCGGGAGAAATGGTAAGTAAACGCAGTATTTACATATCTGCCACTGTGCAGGAGAATCCGTATAGGTGTTCGAGTGCTCGAACCCTATTGCGTGAGAAATGGTAAGTAAACGCCGTATTTACATATCTGCCACTGTGAAGGAGAATCCGTATAGGTGTTCGAGTGTTCGAACCCTAATGCGTGAGAAATGGTAAGTAAACGCCGTATTTACATATCTACCATTGTGCAGGAGAATCCGTATAGGTGTTCGATGTTCGAACCCTAATGCGTGAGAAATGGTAAGTAAACGCCGTATTTACATATCTGCCACTGTGAAGGAGAATCCGTATAGGTGTTCGAGTGTTCGAACCCTAATGCATGAGAAATGGTAAGTAAACGCCGTATTTACATATCTGCCACTGTGCAGGAGAATCCGTATAGGTGTTCGAGTGTTCGAATCGTAATGCGGGAAAAATGGTAAGTAAACGCCGTATTTACATATTTGCCACCGTGCAGGAGAATCCGTATAGGTGTTCGATGTTCGAACCCTAATGCGTGAGAAATGGTAAGTAAACGCCGTATTTACATATCTGCCACTGTGAAGGAGAATCCGTATAGGTGTTCGAGTGTTCGAACCCTAATGCATGAGAAATGGTAAGTAAACGCCGTATTTACATATCTGCCACTGTGCAGGAGAATCCGTATAGGTGTTCGAGTGTTCGAACCCTAATGCGTGAGAAATGGTAAGTAAACGCCGTATTTACATATCTGCCACTGTGTAGGAGAATCCGTATAGGTGTTCGAGTGTTCGAATCGTAATGCGGGAAAAATGGTAAGTAAACGCTGTATTTACTTATCTGCCACTGTGCCGGAGAATCCGTATAGGTGTTCGATATTCGAACCCTAATGCGTGAGAAATGGTAAGTAAACGCCGTATTTACATATCTGCCACTGTGCAGGAGAATCCGTATAGGTGTTCGAGTGTTCGAATCCTAATGCGTGAGAAATGGTAAGTAAAACGCCGTATTTACATATCTGCCACTGTGCAGGAGAATCCGTATAGGTGTTCGAGTGTTCGAATCGTAATGCGAGAAAAATGGTAAGTGAACGCCGTATTTACTTATCTGCCACTGTGGAGGAGAATCCGTATAGGTGTTCGAGTGTTCGAACCCTAATGCGTGAGAAATGGTAAGTAAACGCCGTATTTACATATCTGCCACTGTGAAGGAGAATCCGTATAGGTGTTCGAGTGTTCGAACCCTAATGCATGAGAAATGGTAAGTAAACGCTGTATTTACATATCTGCCACTGTGCAGGAGAATCCGTATAGGTGTTCGAGTGTTCGAACCCTAATGCGTGAGAAATGGTAAGTAAACGCCGTATTTACATATCTGCCACTGTGTAGGAGAATCCGTATAGGTGTTCGAGTGTTCGAATCGTAATGCGGGAAAAATGGTAAGTAAACGCTGTATTTACTTATCTGCCACTGTGCCGGAGAATCCGTATAGGTGTTCGATGTTCGAACCCTAATGCGTGAGAAATGGCAAGTAAACGCCGTATTTACATATCTGCCACAGTGCAGGAGAATCCGTATAGGTGTTTGAGTGTTCGAATCGTAATGCGGGAGAAATGGTAAGTAAACGCAGTATTTACATATCCGCCACTGTGCAGGAGAATCCGTATAGGTGTTCGAGTGTTCGAACCCTAATGCGTGAGAAATGGTAAGTAAACGCCGTATTTACATATCTGCCACTGTGAAGGAGAATCCGTATAGGTGTTCAAGTGTTCGAACCCTAATGCGTGAGAAATGGTAAGTAAACGCCGTATTTACATATCTGCCACTGTGCAGGAGAATCCGTATAGGTGTTTGAGTGTTCGAACCCTAATGCGTGAGAAATGGTAAGTAAACGCCGTATTTACATATCTGCCACAGTGCAGGAGAATCCGTATAGGTGTTCGAGTGTTCGAATCGTAATGCGGGAGAAATGGTAAGTAAACGCAGTATTTACATATCTGCCACTGTGCAGGAGAATCCGTATAGGTGTTCGAGTGTTTGAACCCTAATGCGTGAGAAATGGTAAGTAAACGCCGTATTTACATATCTGCCACTGTGAAGGAGAATCCGTATAGGTGTTCAAGTGTTCGAACCCTAATGCGTGAGAAATGGTAACTAAACGCCGTATTTACATATCTGCCGCTGTGCAGGAGAATACGTATAGGTGTTTGAGTGTTCGAACCCTAATGCGTGAGAAATGGTAAGTAAGTGCCGTATTTACATATCTGCCGCAGTGCAGGAGAATCCGTATAGGTGTTCGAGTGTTCGAATCGTAATGCGGGAGAAATGGTAAGTAAACGCAGTATTTACATATCTGCCACTGTGCAGGAGAATCCGTATAGGTGTTCGAGTGCTCGAACCCTATTGCGTGAGAAATGGTAAGTAAACGCCGTATTTACATATCTGCCACTGTGAAGGAGAATCCGTATAGGTGTTCGAGTGTTCGAACCCTAATGCGTGAGAAATGGTAAGTAAACGCCGCATTTACATATCTACCACTGTGCAGGAGAATCCGTATAGGTGTTCGATGTTCGAACCCTAATGCGTGAGAAATGGTAAGTAAACGCCGTATTTACATATCTGCCACTGTGAAGGAGAATCCGTATAGGTGTTCGAGTGTTCGAACCCTAATGCATGAGAAATGGTAAGTAAACGCCGTATTTACATATCTGCCACTGTGCAGGAGAATCCGTATAGGTGTTCGAGTGTTCGAATCGTAATGCGGGAAAAATGGTAAGTAAACGCCGTATTTACATATCTGCCACCGTGCAGGAGAATCCGTATAGGTGTTCGATGTTCGAACCCTAATGCGTGAGAAATGGTAAGTAAACGCCGTATTTACATATCTGCCACTGTGAAGGAGAATCCGTATAGGTGTTCGAGTGTTCGAACCCTAATGCATGAGAAATGGTAAGTAAACGCCGTATTTACATATCTGCCACTGTGCAGGAGAATCCGTATAGGTGTTCGAGTGTTCGAACCCTAATGCGTGAGAAATGGTAAGTAAACGCCGTATTTACATATCTGCCACTGTGTAGGAGAATCCGTATAGGTGTTCGAGTGTTCGAATCGTAATGCGGGAAAAATGGTAAGTAAACGCTGTATTTACTTATCTGCCACTGTACCGGAGAATCCGTATAGGTGTTCGATATTCGAACCCTAATGCGTGAGAAATGGTAAGTAAACGCCGTATTTACATATCTGCCACTGTGCAGGAGAATCCGTATAGGTGTTCGAGTGTTCGAATCCTAATGCGTGAGAAATGGTAAGTAAACGCCGTATTTACATATCTGCCACTGTGCAGGAGAATCCGTATAGGTGTTCGAGTGTTCGAATCGTAATGCGAGAAAAATGGTAAGAGAACGCCGTATTTACTTATCTGCCACTGTGTAGGAGAATCCGTATAGGTGTTCGAGTGTTCGAACCCTAATGCGTGAGAAATGGTAAGTAAACGCCGTATTTACATATCTGCCACTGTGAAGGAGAATCCGTATAGGTGTTCGAGTGTTCGAACCCTAATGCATGAGAAATGGTAAGTAAACGCTGTATTTACATATCTGCCACTGTGCAGGAGAATCCGTATAGGTGTTCGAGTGTTCGAACCCTAATGCGTGAGAAATGGTAAGTAAACGCCGTATTTACATATCTGCCACTGTGTAGGAGAATCCGTATAGGTGTTCGAGTGTTCGAATCGTAATGCGGGAAAAATGGTAAGTAAACGCTGTATTTACTTATCTGCCACTGTGCCGGAGAATCCGTATAGGTGTTCGATGTTCGAACCCTAATGCGTGAGAAATGGTAAGTAAACGCCGTATTTACATATCTGCCACAGTGCAGGAGAATCCGTATAGGTGTTTGAGTGTTCGAATCGTAATGCGGGAGAAATGGTAAGTAAACGCAGTATTTACATATCCGCCACTGTGCAGGAGAATCCGTATAGGTGTTCGAGTGTTCGAACCCTAATGCGTGAGAAATGGTAAGTAAACGCCGTATTTACATATCTGCCACTGTGAAGGAGAATCCGTATAGGTGTTCAAGTGTTCGAACCCTAATGCGTGAGAAATGGTAAGTAAACGCCGTATTTACATATCTGCCACTGTGCAGGAGAATCCGTATAGGTGTTTGAGTGTTCGAACCCTAATGCGTGAGAAATGGTAAGTAAACGCCGTATTTACATATCTGCCACAGTGCAGGAGAATCCGTATAGGTGTTCGAGTGTTCGAATCGTAATGCGGGAGAAATGGTAAGTAAACGCAGTATTTACATATCTGCCACTGTGCAGGAGAATCCGTATAGGTGTTCGAGTGTTTGAACCCTAATGCGTGAGAAATGGTAAGTAAACGCCGTATTTACATATCTGCCACTGTGAAGGAGAATCCGTATAGGTGTTCAAGTGTTCGAACCCTAATGCGTGAGAAATGGTAACTAAACGCCGTATTTACATATCTGCCGCTGTGCAGGAGAATACGTATAGGTGTTTGAGTGTTCGAACCCTAATGCGTGAGAAATGGTAAGTAAGTGCCGTATTTACATATCTGCCGCAGTGCAGGAGAATCCGTATAGGTGTTCGAGTGTTCGAATCGTAATGCGGGAGAAATGGTAAGTAAACGCAGTATTTACATATCTGCCACTGTGCAGGAGAATCCGTATAGGTGTTCGAGTGCTCGAACCCTATTGCGTGAGAAATGGTAAGTAAACGCCGTATTTACATATCTGCCACTGTGAAGGAGAATCCGTATAGGTGTTCGAGTGTTCGAACCCTAATGCGTGAGAAATGGTAAGTAAACGCCGTATTTACATATCTACCACTGTGCAGGAGAATCCGTATAGGTGTTCGATGTTCGAACCCTAATGCGTGAGAAATGGTAAGTAAACGCCGTATTTACATATCTGCCACTGTGAAGGAGAATCCGTATAGGTGTTCGAGTGTTCGAACCCTAATGCATGAGAAATGGTAAGTAAACGCCGTATTTACATATCTGCCACTGTGCAGGAGAATCCGTATAGGTGTTCGAGTGTTCGAATCGTAATGCGGGAAAAATGGTAAGTAAACGCCGTATTTACATATCTGCCACCGTGCAGGAGAATCCGTATAGGTGTTCGATGTTCGAACCCTAATGCGTGAGAAATGGTAAGTAAACGCCGTATTTACATATCTGCCACTGTGAAGGAGAATCCGTATAGGTGTTCGAGTGTTCGAACCCTAATGCATGAGAAATGGTAAGTAAACGCCGTATTTACATATCTGCCACTGTGCAGGAGAATCCGTATAGGTGTTCGAGTGTTCGAACCCTAATGCGTGAGAAATGGTAAGTAAACGCCGTATTTACATATCTGCCACTGTGTAGGAGAATCCGTATAGGTGTTCGAGTGTTCGAATCGTAATGCGGGAAAAATGGTAAGTAAACGCTGTATTTACTTATCTGCCACTGTACCGGAGAATCCGTATAGGTGTTCGATATTCGAACCCTAATGCGTGAGAAATGGTAAGTAAACGCCGTATTTACATATCTGCCACTGTGCAGGAGAATCCGTATAGGTGTTCGAGTGTTCGAATCCTAATGCGTGAGAAATGGTAAGTAAACGCCGTATTTACATATCTGCCACTGTGCAGGAGAATCCGTATAGGTGTTCGAGTGTTCGAATCGTAATGCGAGAAAAATGGTAAGTGAACGCCGTATTTACTTATCTGCCACTGTGTAGGAGAATCCGTATAGGTGTTCGAGTGTTCGAACCCTAATGCGTGAGAAATGGTAAGTAAACGCCGTATTTACATATCTGCCACTGTGAAGGAGAATCCGTATAGGTGTTCGAGTGTTCGAACCCTAATGCATGAGAAATGGTAAGTAAACGCTGTATTTACATATCTGCCACTGTGCAGGAGAATCCGTATAGGTGTTCGAGTGTTCGAACCCTAATGCGTGAGAAATGGTAAGTAAACGCCGTATTTACATATCTGCCACTGTGTAGGAGAATCCGTATAGGTGTTCGAAGTGTTCGAATCGTAATGCGGGAAAAATGGTAAGTAAACGCTGTATTTACTTATCTGCCACTGTGCCGGAGAATCCGTATAGGTGTTCGATGTTCGAACCCTAATGCGTGAGAAATGGTAAGTAAACGCCGTATTTACATATCTGCCACAGTGCAGGAGAATCCGTATAGGTGTTTGAGTGTTCGAATCGTAATGCGGGAGAAATGGTAAGTAAACGCAGTATTTACATATCCGCCACTGTGCAGGAGAATCCGTATAGGTGTTCGAGTGTTCGAACCCTAATGCGTGAGAAATGGTAAGTAAACGCCGTATTTACATATCTGCCACTGTGAAGGAGAATCCGTATAGGTGTTCAAGTGTTCGAACCCTAATGCGTGAGAAATGGTAAGTAAACGCCGTATTTACATATCTGCCACTGTGCAGGAGAATCCGTATAGGTGTTTGAGTGTTCGAACCCTAATGCGTGAGAAATGGTAAGTAAACGCCGTATTTACATATCTGCCACAGTGCAGGAGAATCCGTATAGGTGTTCGAGTGTTCGAATCGTAATGCGGGAGAAATGGTAAGTAAACGCAGTATTTACATATCTGCCACTGTGCAGGAGAATCCGTATAGGTGTTCGAGTGTTTGAACCCTAATGCGTGAGAAATGGTAAGTAAACGCCGTATTTACATATCTGCCACTGTGAAGGAGAATCCGTATAGGTGTTCAAGTGTTCGAACCCTAATGCGTGAGAAATGGTAACTAAACGCCGTATTTACATATCTGCCGCTGTGCAGGAGAATACGTATAGGTGTTTGAGTGTTCGAACCCTAATGCGTGAGAAATGGTAAGTAAGTGCCGTATTTACATATCTGCCGCAGTGCAGGAGAATCCGTATAGGTGTTCGAGTGTTCGAATCGTAATGCGGGAGAAATGGTAAGTAAACGCAGTATTTACATATCTGCCACTGTGCAGGAGAATCCGTATAGGTGTTCGAGTGCTCGAACCCTATTGCGTGAGAAATGGTAAGTAAACGCCGTATTTACATATCTGCCACTGTGAAGGAGAATCCGTATAGGTGTTCGAGTGTTCGAACCCTAATGCGTGAGAAATGGTAAGTAAACGCCGTATTTACATATCTACCACTGTGCAGGAGAATCCGTATAGGTGTTCGATGTTCGAACCCTAATGCGTGAGAAATGGTAAGTAAACGCCGTATTTACATATCTGCCACTGTGAAGGAGAATCCGTATAGGTGTTCGAGTGTTCGAACCCTAATGCATGAGAAATGGTAAGTAAACGCCGTATTTACATATCTGCCACTGTGCTGGAGAATCCGTATAGGTGTTCGAGTGTTCGAATCGTAATGCGGGAAAAATGGTAAGTAAACGCCGTATTTACATATCTGCCACCGTGCAGGAGAATCCGTATAGGTGTTCGATGTTCGAACCCTAATGCGTGAGAAATGGTAAGTAAACGCCGTATTTACATATCTGCCACTGTGAAGGAGAATCCGTATAGGTGTTCGAGTGTTCGAACCCTAATGCATGAGAAATGGTAAGTAAACGCCGTATTTACATATCTGCCACTGTGCAGGAGAATCCGTATAGGTGTTCGAGTGTTCGAACCCTAATGCGTGAGAAATGGTAAGTAAACGCCGTATTTACATATCTGCCACTGTGTAGGAGAATCCGTATAGGTGTTCGAGTGTTCGAATCGTAATGCGGGGAAAAATGGTAAGTAAACGCTGTATTTACTTATCTGCCACTGTACCGGAGAATCCGTATAGGTGTTCGATATTCGAACCCTAATGCGTGAGAAATGGTAAGTAAACGCCGTATTTACATATCTGCCACTGTGCAGGAGAATCCGTATAGGTGTTCGAGTGTTCGAATCCTAATGCGTGAGAAATGGTAAGTAAACGCCGTATTTACATATCTGCCACTGTGCAGGAGAATCCGTATAGGTGTTCGAGTGTTCGAATCGTAATGCGAGAAAAATGGTAAGTGAACGCCGTATTTACTTATCTGCCACTGTGTAGGAGAATCCGTATAGGTGTTCGAGTGTTCGAACCCTAATGCGTGAGAAATGGTAAGTAAACGCCGTATTTACATATCTGCCACTGTGAAGGAGAATCCGTATAGGTGTTCGAGTGTTCGAACCGTAATGCATGAGAAATGGTAAGTAAACGCCGTATTTACATATCTGCCACTGTGCAGGAGAATCCGTATAGGTGTTCGAGTGTTCGAACCCTAATGCGTGAGAAATGGTAAGTAAACGCCGTATTTACATATCTGCCACTGTGTAGGAGAATCCGTATAGGTGTTCGAGTGTTCGAATCGTAATGCGGAAAAAATGGTAAGTAAACGCTGTATTTTCTTATCTGCCACTGTGCCGGAGAATCCGTATAGGTCTTCGATGTTCGAACCCTAATGCGTGAGAAATGGTAAGTAAACACCGTATTTACATATCTGCCACTGTGCAGGAGAATCCGTATAGGTGTTCGAGTGTTCGAACCCTAATGCGTGAGAAATGGTAAGTAAACGCCGTATTTACATATCTGCCACTGTGCAGGAGAATCCCTATAGTTGTTCGAGTGTTCGAATCGTAATGCGAGAAAAATGGTAAGTGAACGCCGTATTTACTTATCTGCCACTGTGCAGGAGAATCCGTATAGGTGTTCGAGTGTTCGAACCCTAATGCGTGAGAAATGGTAAGTAAACGCTGTATTTACATATCTGCCACTGTGAAGGAGAATCCGTATAGGTGTTCGAGTGTTCGAACCCTAATGCATGAGAAATGGTAAGTAAACGCCGTATTTACATATCTGCCACTTTGCAGGAGAATCCGTATAGGTGTTCGAGTGTTCGAACCCTAATGCGTGAGAAATGGTAAGTAAACGCCGTATTTACATATCTGCCACTGTGCAGGAGAATCCGTATAGGTGTTCGAGTGTTCGAATCGTAATGCGGGAAAAATGGTAAGTAAACGCTGTATTTACTTATCTGCCACTGTGCCGGAGAATCTGTATAGGTGTTCGATGTTCGAACCCTAATGCGTGAGAAATGGTAACTAAACGCCGTATTTACATATCTGCCACTGTGCAGGAGAATCCGTATAGGTGTTTGAGTGTTCGAATCGTAATGCGGGAGAAATGGTAAGTAAACGCAGTATTTACATATCCGCCACTGTGCAGGAGAATTCGTATAGGTGTTCGAGTGTTCGAACCCTAAAGCGTGAGAAATGGTAAGTAAACGCCGTATTTACATATCTGCCACTGTGAAGGAGAATCCGTACAGGTGTTCAAGTGTTCGAACCCTAATGCGTGAGAAATGGTAAGTAAACGCCGTATTTACATATCTGCCACTGTGCAGGAGAATCCGTATAGGTGTTTGAGTGTTCGAACCCTAATGCGTGAGAAATGGTAAGTAAACGCCGTATTTACATATCTGCCACAGTGCAGGAGAATCCGTATAGGTGTTCGAGTGTTCGAATCCTAATGCGGGAGAAATGGTAAGTAAACGCAGAATTTACATATCTGCCACTGTGCAGGAGAATCCGTATAGGTGTTCGAGTGTTCGAACCCTAATGCATGAGAAATGGTAAGTAAACGCCGTATTTACATATCTGCCACTTTGCAGGAGAATCCGTATAGGTGTTCGAGTGTTCGAACCCTAATGCGTGAGAAATGGTAAGTAAATGCCGTATTTACATATCTACCACTGTGCAGGAGAATCCGTATAGGTGTTCGATGTTCGAACCCTAATGCATGACAAATGGTAAGTAAACGCCGTATTTACATATCTGCCACTGTGCAGGAGAATCCGTATAGGTGTTCGAGTGTTCGAACCCTAATGCGTGAGAAATGGTAAGTAAACGCCGTATTTACATATCTGCCACTGTGCAGGAGAATCCGTATAGGTGTTCGAGTGTTCGAATCGTAATGCGAGAAAAATGGTAAGTAAACGCCGTATTTACTTATCTGCCACTGTGCAGGAGAATCCGTATAGGTGTTCGATGTTCGAACCCTAATGCGTGAGAAATGGTAAGTAAACGCCGTATTTACATATCTGCCACTGTGAAGGAGAATCCGTATAGGTGTTCGAGTGTTCGAACCCTAATGCATGAGAAATGGTAAGTGAACGCCGTATTTACATATCTGCCACTGTGCAGGAGAATCCGTATAGGTGTTCGAGTGTTCGAATCGTAATGCGGGAAAAATGGTAAGTAAACGCCGTATTTACATATCTGCCACCGTGTAGGAGAATCCGTATAGGTGTTCGATGTTCGAACCCTAATGCGTGAGAAATGGTAAGTAAACGCCGTATTTACATATCTGCCACTGTGAAGGAGAATCCGTATAGGTGTTCGAGTGTTCGAACCCTAATGCCTGAGAAATGGTAAGTAAACGCTGTATTTACATATCTGCCACTGTGCAGGAGAATCCGTATAGGTGTTCGAGTGTTCGAACCCTAATGCGTGAGAAATGGTAAGTAAACGCCGTACTTACATATCTGCCACTGTGTAGGAGAATCCGTATAGGTGTTCGAGTGTTCGAATCGTAATGCGGGAAAAATGGTAAGTAAACGCTGTATTTACTTATCTGCCACTGTGCCGGAGAATCCGTATAGGTGTTCGATGTTCGAACCCTAATGCGTGAGAAATGGTAAGTAAACGCCGTATTTACATATCTGCCACAGTGCAGGAGAATCCGTATAGGTGTTTGAGTGTTCGAATCTTAATGCGGGAGAAATGGTAAGTAAACGCAGTATTTACATATCCGCCACTGTGCAGGAGAATCCGTATAGGTGTTCGAGTGTTCGAACCCTAATGCGTGAGAAATGGTAAGTAAACGCCGTATTTACATATCTGCCACTGTGAAGGAGAATCCGTATAGGTGTTCAAGTGTTCGAACCCTAATGCGTGAGAAATGGTAAGTAAACGCCGTATTTACATATCTACCACTGTGCAGGAGAATCCGTATAGGTGTTTGAGTGTTCGAACCCTAATGCGTGAGAAATGGTAAGTAAACGCCGTATTTACATATCTGCCACAGTGCAGGAGAATCCGTATAGGTGTTCGAGTGTTCGAATCGTAATGCGGGAGAAATGGTAAGTAAACGCAGTATTTACATATCTGCCACTGTGCAGGAGAATCCGTATAGGTGTTCGAGTGTTTGAACCCTAATGCGTGAGAAATGGTAAGTAAACGCCGTATTTACATATCTGCCACTGTGAAGGAGAATCCGTATAGGTGTTCAAGTGTTCGAACCCTAATGCGTGAGAAATGGTAACTAAACGCCGTATTTACATATCTGCCGCTGTGCAGGAGAATACGTATAGGTGTTTGAGTGTTCGAACCCTAATGCGTGAGAAATGGTAAGTAAGTGCCGTATTTACATATCTGCCGCAGTGCAGGAGAATCCGTATAGGTGTTCGAGTGTTCGAATCGTAATGCGGGAGAAATGGTAAGTAAACGCAGTATTTACATATCTGCCACTGTGCAGGAGAATCCGTATAGGTGTTCGAGTGCTCGAACCCTATTGCGTGAGAAATGGTAAGTAAACGCCGTATTTACATATCTGCCACTGTGAAGGAGAATCCGTATAGGTGTTCGAGTGTTCGAACCCTAATGCGTGAGAAATGGTAAGTAAACGCCGTATTTACATATCTACCACTGTGCAGGAGAATCCGTATAGGTGTTCGATGTTCGAACCCTAATGCGTGAGAAATGGTAAGTAAACGCCGTATTTACATATCTGCCACTGTGAAGGAGAATCCGTATAGGTGTTCGAGTGTTCGAACCCTAATGCATGAGAAATGGTAAGTAAACGCCGTATTTACATATCTGCCACTGTGCAGGAGAATCCGTATAGGTGTTCGAGTGTTCGAATCGTAATGCGGGAAAAATGGTAAGTAAACGCCGTATTTACATATCTGCCACCGTGCAGGAGAATCCGTATAGGTGTTCGATGTTCGAACCCTAATGCGTGAGAAATGGTAAGTAAACGCCGTATTTACATATCTGCCACTGTGAAGGAGAATCCGTATAGGTGTTCGAGTGTTCGAACCCTAATGCGTGAGAAATGGTAACTAAACGCCGTATTTACATATCTGCCGCTGTGCAGGAGAATACGTATAGGTGTTCGAGTGTTCGAACCCTAATGCGTGAGAAATGGTAAGTAAACGCCGTATTTACATATCTGCCGCAGTGCAGGAGAATCCGTATAGGTGTTCGAGTGTTCGGATCGTAATGCGGGAGAAATGGTAAGTAAACGCAGTATTTACATATCTGCCACTGTGCAGGAGAATCCGTATAGGTGTTCGAGTGCTCGAACCCTATTACGTGAGAAATGGTAAGTAAACGCCGTATTTACATATCTGCCACGGTGAAGGAGAATCCGTATAGGTGTTCGAGTGTTCGAACCCTAATGCGTGAGAAATGGTACGTAAACGCCGTATTTACATATCTACCACTGTGCAGGAGAATCCGTATAGGTGTTCGATGTTCGAACCCTAATGCATGACAAATGGTAAGTAAACGCCGTATTTATATATCTGCCACTGTGCAGGAGAATCCGTATAGGTGTTCGAGTGTTCGAACCCTAATGCGTGAGAAATGGTAAGTAAACGCCGTATTTACATATCTGCCACTGTGCAGGAGAATCCGTATAGGTGTTCGAGTGTTCGAATCGTAATGCGAGAAAAATGGGAAGTAAACGCCGTATTTACTTATCTGCCACTGTGCAGGAGAATCCGTATAGGTGTTCGATGTTCGAACCCTAATGCGTGAGAAATGGTAAGTAAACGCCGTATTTACATATCTGCCACTGTGAAGGAGAATCCGTATAGGTGTTCGAGTGTTCGAACCCTAATGCATGAGAAATGGTAAGTAAACGCCGTATTTACATATCTGCCACTGTGCAGGAGAATCCGTATAGGTGTTCGAGTGTTCGAATCGTAATGCGGGAAAAATGGTAAGTAAACGCCGTATTTACATATCTGCCACCGTGCAGGAGAATCCGTATAGGTGTTCGATGTTCGAACCCTAATGCGTGAGAAATGGTAAGTAAACGCCGTATTTACATATCTGCCACTGTGAAGGAGAATCCGTATAGGTGTTCGAGTGTTCGAACCCTAATGCATGAGAAATGGTAAGTAAACGCTGTATTTACATATCTGCCACTGTGCAGGAGAATCCGTATAGGTGTTCGAGTGTTCGAACCCTAATGCGTGAGAAATGGTAAGTAAACGCCGTATTTACATATCTGCCACTGTGTAGGAGAATCCGTATAGGTGTTCGAGTGTTCGAATCGTAATGCGGGAAAAATGGTAAGTAAACGCTGTATTTACTTATCTGCCACTGTGCCGGAGAATCCGTATAGGTGTTCGATGTTCGAACCCTAATGCGTGAGAAATGGTAAGTAAACGCCGTATTTACATATCTGCCACAGTGCAGGAGAATCCGTATAGGTGTTTGAGTGTTCGAATCGTAATGCGGGAGAAATGGTAAGTAAACGCAGTATTTACATATCCGCCACTGTGCAGGAGAATCCGTATAGGTGTTCGAGTGTTCGAACCCTAATGCGTGAGAAATGGTAAGTAAACGCCGTATTTACATATCTGCCACTGTGAAGGAGAATCCGTATAGGTGTTCAAGTGTTCGAACCCTAATGCGTGAGAAATGGTAAGTAAACGCCGTATTTACATATCTGCCACTGTGCCGGAGAATCCGTATAGGTGTTTGAGTGTTCGAACCCTAATGCGTGAGAAATGGTAAGTAAACGCCGTATTTACATATCTGCCACAGTGCAGGAGAATCCGTATAGGTGTTCGAGTGTGCGAATCGTAATGCGGGAGAAATGGTAAGTAAACGCAGTATTTACATATCTGCCACTGTGCAGGAGAATCCGTATAGGTGTTCGAGTGTTTGAACCCTAATGCGTGAGAAATGGTAAGTAAACGCCGTATTTACATATCTGCCACTGTGAAGGAGAATCCGTATAGGTGTTCAAGTGTTCGAACCCTAATGCGTGAGAAATGGTAACTAAACGCCGTATTTACATATCTGCCGCTGTGCAGGAGAATACGTATAGGTGTTTGAGTGTTCGAACCCTAATGCGTGAGAAATGGTAAGTAAGTGCCGTATTTACATATCTGCCGCAGTGCAGGAGAATCCGTATAGGTGTTCGAGTGTTCGAATCGTAATGCGGGAGAAATGGTAAGTAAACGCAGTATTTACATATCTGCCACTGTGCAGGAGAATCCGTATAGGTGTTCGAGTGCTCGAACCCTATTGCGTGAGAAATGGTAAGTAAACGCCGTATTTACATATCTGCCACTGTGAAGGAGAATCCGTATAGGTGTTCGAAGGTTCGAACCCTAATGCGTGAGAAATGGTAAGTAAACGCCGTATTTACATATCTACCACTGTGCAGGAGAATCCGTATAGGTGTTCGATGTTCGAACCCTAATGCGTGAGAAATGGTAAGTAAACGCCGTATTTACATATCTGCCACTGTGAAGGAGAATCCGTATAGGTGTTCGAGTGTTCGAACCCTAATGCATGAGAAATGGTAAGTAAACGCCGTATTTACATATCTGCCACTGTGCAGGAGAATCCGTATAGGTGTTCGAGTGTTCGAATCGTAATGCGGGAAAAATGGTAAGTAAACGCCGTATTTACATATCTGCCACCGTGCAGGAGAATCCGTATAGGTGTTCGATGTTCGAACCCTAATGCGTGAGAAATGGTAAGTAAACGCCGTATTTACATATCTGCCACTGTGAAGGAGAATCCGTATAGGTGTTCGAGTGTTCGAACCCTAATGCGTGAGAAATGGTAACTAAACGCCGTATTTACATATCTGCCGCTGTGCAGGAGAATACGTATAGGTGTTCGAGTGTTCGAACCCTAATGCGTGAGAAATGGTAAGTAAACGCCGTATTTACATATCTGCCGCAGTGCAGGAGAATCCGTATAGGTGTTCGAGTGTTCGGATCGTAATGCGGGAGAAATGGTAAGTAAACGCAGTATTTACATATCTGCCACTGTGCAGGAGAATCCGTATAGGTGTTCGAGTGCTCGAACCCTATTACGTGAGAAATGGTAAGTAAACGCCGTATTTACATATCTGCCACGGTGAAGGAGAATCCGTATAGGTGTTCGAGTGTTCGAACCCTAATGCGTGAGAAATGGTACGTAAACGCCGTATTTACATATCTACCACTGTGCAGGAGAATCCGTATAGGTGTTCGATGTTCGAACCCTAATGCATGACAAATGGTAAGTAAACGCCGTATTTATATATCTGCCACTGTGCAGGAGAATCCGTATAGGTGTTCGAGTGTTCGAACCCTAATGCGTGAGAAATGGTAAGTAAACGCCGTATTTACATATCTGCCACTGTGCAGGAGAATCCGTATAGGTGTTCGAGTGTTCGAATCGTAATGCGAGAAAAATGGGAAGTAAACGCCGTATTTACTTATCTGCCACTGTGCAGGAGAATCCGTATAGGTGTTCGATGTTCGAACCCTAATGCGTGAGAAATGGTAAGTAAACGCCGTATTTACATATCTGCCACTGTGAAGGAGAATCCGTATAGGTGTTCGAGTGTTCGAACCCTAATGCATGAGAAATGGTAAGTAAACGCCGTATTTACATATCTGCCACTGTGCAGGAGAATCCGTATAGGTGTTCGAGTGTTCGAATCGTAATGCGGGAAAAATGGTAAGTAAACGCCGTATTTACATATCTGCCACCGTGCAGGAGAATCCGTATAGGTGTTCGATGTTCGAACCCTAATGCGTGAGAAATGGTAAGTAAACGCCGTATTTACATATCTGCCACTGTGAAGGAGAATCCGTATAGGTGTTCGAGTGTTCGAACCCTAATGCATGAGAAATGGTAAGTAAACGCTGTATTTACATATCTGCCACTGTGCAGGAGAATCCGTATAGGTGTTCGAGTGTTCGAACCCTAATGCGTGAGAAATGGTAAGTAAACGCCGTATTTACATATCTGCCACTGTGTAGGAGAATCCGTATAGGTGTTCGAGTGTTCGAATCGTAATGCGGGAAAAATGGTAAGTAAACGCTGTATTTACTTATCTGCCACTGTGCCGGAGAATCCGTATAGGTGTTCGATGTTCGAACCCTAATGCGTGAGAAATGGTAAGTAAACGCCGTATTTACATATCTGCCACAGTGCAGGAGAATCCGTATAGGTGTTTGAGTGTTCGAATCGTAATGCGGGAGAAATGGTAAGTAAACGCAGTATTTACATATCCGCCACTGTGCAGGAGAATCCGTATAGGTGTTCGAGTGTTCGAACCCTAATGCGTGAGAAATGGTAAGTAAACGCCGTATTTACATATCTGCCACTGTGAAGGAGAATCCGTATAGGTGTTCAAGTGTTCGAACCCTAATGCGTGAGAAATGGTAAGTAAACGCCGTATTTACATATCTGCCACTGTGCCGGAGAATCCGTATAGGTGTTTGAGTGTTCGAACCCTAATGCGTGAGAAATGGTAAGTAAACGCCGTATTTACATATCTGCCACAGTGCAGGAGAATCCGTATAGGTGTTCGAGTGTGCGAATCGTAATGCGGGAGAAATGGTAAGTAAACGCAGTATTTACATATCTGCCACTGTGCAGGAGAATCCGTATAGGTGTTCGAGTGTTTGAACCCTAATGCGTGAGAAATGGTAAGTAAACGCCGTATTTACATATCTGCCACTGTGAAGGAGAATCCGTATAGGTGTTCAAGTGTTCGAACCCTAATGCGTGAGAAATGGTAACTAAACGCCGTATTTACATATCTGCCGCTGTGCAGGAGAATACGTATAGGTGTTTGAGTGTTCGAACCCTAATGCGTGAGAAATGGTAAGTAAGTGCCGTATTTACATATCTGCCGCAGTGCAGGAGAATCCGTATAGGTGTTCGAGTGTTCGAATCGTAATGCGGGAGAAATGGTAAGTAAACGCAGTATTTACATATCTGCCACTGTGCAGGAGAATCCGTATAGGTGTTCGAGTGCTCGAACCCTATTGCGTGAGAAATGGTAAGTAAACGCCGTATTTACATATCTGCCACTGTGAAGGAGAATCCGTATAGGTGTTCGAAGGTTCGAACCCTAATGCGTGAGAAATGGTAAGTAAACGCCGTATTTACATATCTACCACTGTGCAGGAGAATCCGTATAGGTGTTCGATGTTCGAACCCTAATGCGTGAGAAATGGTAAGTAAACGCCGTATTTACATATCTGCCACTGTGAAGGAGAATCCGTATAGGTGTTCGAGTGTTCGAACCCTAATGCATGAGAAATGGTAAGTAAACGCCGTATTTACATATCTGCCACTGTGCAGGAGAATCCGTATAGGTGTTCGAGTGTTCGAATCGTAATGCGGGAAAAATGGTAAGTAAACGCCGTATTTACATATCTGCCACCGTGCAGGAGAATCCGTATAGGTGTTCGATGTTCGAACCCTAATGCGTGAGAAATGGTAAGTAAACGCCGTATTTACATATCTGCCACTGTGAAGGAGAATCCGTATAGGTGTTCGAGTGTTCGAACCCTAATGCATGAGAAATGGTAAGTAAACACCGTATTTACATATCTGCCACTGTGCAGGAGAATCCGTATAGGTGTTCGAGTGTTCGAACCCTAATGCGTGAGAAATGGTAAGTAAACGCCGTATTTACATATCTGCCACTGTGCAGGAGAATCCCTATAGTTGTTCGAGTGTTCGAATCGTAATGCGAGAAAAATGGTAAGTGAACGCCGTATTTACTTATCTGCCACTGTGCAGGAGAATCCGTATAGGTGTTCGAGTGTTCGAACCCTAATGCGTATGTTCTGCTTCTTATGTATGTTTTGTTTGATTGCCCCAGATTTGTTTTTGTGGGAATCATGTTCTGTTTCTTATGAGCATGTATGTCCAGTCCCAGATTTGTTTCATTTCATATATGATGTGTTTGATTCATCTCAGATCATTCATCTTGTTGATCAAAAATGTTATTCTATTCAAATTTTTTTATACATTTTTGTTTTTGAGGGAATCATATTTTCTTTTTGTGGGTTTCTTGTGTATATGAGAATGTTTTATTTGATTGCCCTAGATTTGTTTTTGTGACAACCCTGACCTCCAAACTAGTACATTATATAATTTTAAAGAGTTTAATTGCATGATTATGTGCTTAATTGTGTGTTTAGTTATATGATTACATCCATGATTTCATAATGATTCATAACGTCAATACATAACTTCATGTCATCATAATACTTACAACGAGGATCATAACGTCAATAATAATAATTATTAACAGATAGAGGTACATTGAAGTACTATTACTCACAGTGTTGTAATAGCGTGCTAATTCCTTCCAGAGTATAGCCTGCACACAATCATAACTTGTAAATTAATTCCTTTTTCTCTTAAATCATCGAGGAACCATTCCCTGAGTCATTACACTTCATACGAATTTATAATTACCTTAAAAGCATCAGAAAAATATTTTAAAAATACCAGAGGCATAAGCATGCAAAACTGAACAAACACATTTTTCACTTTGAAAATAAACCTCTCCGCTCGAGCGCCACTTTGGCCGCTCGAGCGGACTGCACACTGCACAAAACTGCTGGGAGGTCGCTTTTCCCGCTCGAGCGGGCTTCCCGCCGCTCGAGCGGACTGAGCAAAATCTGTTTTGGGGCAGTTCGAAGTTCATCCAGAATTTCAGCAACACAACTTCATTATACATACAAATCAAAGTGAAATTAATGCAATATATTGATCCAACTTCACTATACCATAATTTATCACTTGAACACCACCAAATAATCATAATTAGAAGCTTCATCAAGTCATAACCTTATCAAATTCCATCTTTCTTACATCCACAAAACATAACACAATCCATACATAGATATAACCAAAGCTTAAAGATAAATTTCATACAACATTTAAATTAGTTTCAAAGCAACTAATTGATGAGAAGCCCCATAGTAATCAAGCATGACTCTCACCCACTTTTCAATTACAAACCCTAAGTGTATAATTATGAATCTAATAAACCCTTCATCACAAATGGAAAGGGAACTTCACACATAATCAAAAGAGAGCTTGTATGGAATAGATTCAACATACCTTGAGTCCCAATTCTACCTCCCTCACACGGCTTCTTAACCTTCTTCTTGAAGATCTTCCTTGAAAACCCCTTTTTCCCTTATTTCTTTCTCTCTCACGAAATTTCTTTTGAAGTGGGTCTTAGTCAAACAAGATAAGCATTTATATAATATGTGAATAAGGACAAAATCCAATCGTTTAATCGTTCCGAAATTGAAATTTTGTAAACATGTTTAATATTACCTAAAAATTATACTGATCACAGATATATAATTAATTTCGGATAATTAAGCCGTTAAGGCTTCCAATTTCTAAGTCAAAGATTTTAAGTGTAACAGATACATTTCCTGAGGGTCAGATAGACTTCCTTAAACATGGCTTTCACCTACATAACTTTAATTTCTCTTGGAATTTCATAGTAAATATTTAAAAACATAAAACAAGGACTGAAAATAAATCAGAAAACATATACGAGAGTTGGGTTATTACACTCTCCCCCCCTTAAATAAGTTTGGTCCTCCAAACTTGTTTCACCTTAGGACTAGAACAGGTGTGGGTATTGATATTTCATTTTCTCTTCTTCCCTAGCATCCTCATTTACCAAATTCATATATTCCAATACAATTTTTTTTTGAAACAAAATAAATGGCATTTCTTTAACCATATTCCTCATATGTTTGCATAACATACGTTAATTTGATTGCTAAAAACAATAAAACATTGTTCCTCCTTACCTTCATAATGAGGTTGTCCTGATAGTCATAAGTCATATGCAATTTCATTAAAACGTTAAGTAATTCCTTGGATAAAGTACAAATCAGAAGCTATTCAGAGATAAGTCATTAATTAAAAGCATATACAAGTTCCAAAGAAATCAATTACGTGGTTAGATTCAAATATGGATCTGCACAATTAAATCAGGTTTCAGAGTCGCTTAGCAAGATTCTGTTTGTTTGGCAAGATACATATTATCCTACCAGTTATAATAAGTCGTGTAGGTACATAGCTACTAGCTTCAGTATTAATTCCTAGTATTTCTCCTTTTTTCAAAACATATCATGGTCAAATCGTTCTATTGCTTCAAACTCATATCTACTACTCCTTGCTAAGATTAGAAAAATGGAAATAGATTCCAAGTCAATAATGTTCATTCTTCATAGGTGCACTTCTCCATATATTAACACAAACGGACCATATGCCAAATCAAATAAGTACGGTGTTACCAAAGCAAATAACGTATAGCTTTTCATACAGACATACTATCGTAGTTACTTAGTCATGTCATTACAAGTCTAAATTTGAATAATAATATGACTATAAAAACCATTATCTTGAACAAAGGAAACCACTCAAACCAACACTAGAAATCAAATTCAAAATCATGCTTAACGAATTAACCGTAACCATAAGGTGTAACATCTTTCTTTAATAATTTTAATACGATCAATCCGACAGAAAGAAGGGTCACAGTACACATCATACGTTTCTCATAGCTTCATTTCTGAGTACCGTAACACAGAAGGAATCATGTCTCCCCTTTTTTTTTTTTTTTTTTTTTTTTTTATATCAAAGGAAGCCATTCAAAGATAAAGCCAGAAGTCAAATTTCAAAATCATGTCACAACATAGCATAAACGAGACAGATAAAACAGAGATAATTCATACATATTTTTGTTATGCTTGAATCACGGTATTATTTCCCCGGATAAAGGCCTTATGCTAAGGATGTCGTGAATACTTTTATATATATAGTCAATCATTCGTTACTTTCAAACGTAACATAGCAGAGAATAGAATCGTTCTTGTCATGTCATGCCTTCCTAACATACTTAACATACATAAAGAGGTTAAATTTTTGTTTTAAACAACCTCGGGTTCATACGTAACACAACAGAGTAATATCAACTTCGTACAATTACCTCGATTTACAGATAAACATAATTTCATTTCTTCGCTAAGAAATAACTGAATTTGCTTATAGCCAATAGAGGGTTATGGTTCATTATTGACTAACAGAATAATTCCAAAGTCATACTGAAATTACAGACCCAACATGTAGCTTGGCTATGTCATTTAAGCAGTATATTCCATTACTTTCTATCCGTAGGTACTACTAAATCCATTTATAAAATTATAAATCCCATTAAATATACTGCATATCATATTCGTCCCGATTCCGTAATATCAAAACCCAAACAGACCATAATATAGCAAAAGGGTACTTTATCATAAACCAATTTATAGCCGCGTATTGGGTATCGTTCATATTCGCATCAACTTGCAAGAAGAGGTGGAGGTCCAGTGAATAACCTTAACCAACCGTTAACATATCTTGTAATAACTTGTCAACTTATCAGTCATTTAGCTTCAGTCTCAAAGTAGTCAATAACTGCCCATCTTTTGTCAAGTATCATGTGAGCAGATTCATAAGGTGAGTGAAATTCCTCGTGCCGTTCAATTATTCTTTATAAGAAATCTTGATTACGAATTACAAATAACACATAACAAAACAAATGACAGATTTCAAATTGTCATAAATAAATCTCTCGGTCTCTATCAGACATTGTCAATAATTTCTCGACTCAAACTCATATTAATTATAACTTATTCCAAAATCATAATTCATAGTACCTGACCAAATCGATTCAAGATCATTATCCAAATGGGGGACAAGGTTATAATCATGTATTTCCTCACATAATTACAAGAGTCTTTATATGTATAACTTCTTATCACAGCTAGTCCTTCTCAACACATTACAAAACATCATGCAAAACTTATTCTTATCAGAAGGTCTAATTACATTGCTATAACACAAAGAACGTAGCTATACTTCAAAAGTACACATGGCATACATTATCTTGTTTAATCATCAATCCATCAATAACAACTAATAACATAAAATTCACATGATTATAAGCATATAACTTGTCTTACCAGTCAGCTCGAATTCTTACCCAATTGCATGCCTCACATAGTCCACCAACAATTTTCTTTTCTTACTTTTTCTTCCTTTTTAACCCGGCTGAGGTAGCATCCCTTATTCTTATTCTCACCGTTACCTACACAACAATCATTTGTATAATAGACATAATTCAGAATTGTTAGTCTCATCAGAGTACACCTAACGTTGCCATCGATCTTCCATATACTTTCTGAATATCATGCAAGATGCCTAAAGCTTTTCTAGACATCCTAGAGCTCAATGGAGCCGTGTGTGAGATAGCAACTCGTGCTCTGATACCACTTGTCACGACCCGAACCTGCCCCTAAAAGTTCGGGCATGACCCATGCAGAAACATATGATAAACCTGAGATAACTGTATATTATAGGGGCCTGAACGGAAGCATAATACACAAATGAGTAATATCCAAACTTCCATTGAGCTACTATAACATGCCAGGATCATGCATATCAAAACAGAGCATCATATACAGAACTAACCAATTACGTACTGGTTACGTGTATACATGCAACCTTTGCCCTAAAGCGTACACCCAAAAATCTTAGTTACAGACAACCCAAAACAGGTAATTAGAATACAAGCCAAAACTTGACAAAAGTCTACAAAGATAGGGCGGGTCTTCTTATGTGCCTGACCATAAGGGTTGACAGAAAGGAACGAGCTTCAGGAGTTAAGACTGGTTCCCGGTTTGACGACCTACAGAAACAGACAATGTAAGGGGTGAGCAAAGCTCAGTGAATAATAGTACCAAGATAATTAAAATCATAACTCATAAGCAAATGTATGTAATTGTGAAACGCTACAGAATGATCCATGACCCAGAATGCTACACTTAGCCCTCGGCCCAGAATATTACAGAATGTTACAGAATGTCACAAATGGCCCTCGGCCCATAATGGTACACGGAATGTTACTCAATATCACAAAATGGCCCTCGGCCCAGAATGTTACTCAGAATGTTACACAATATCACAAATTGGCCCTCGGCCCAGAATGTTACTCAGAATGTTACACAATATCACAAATTGGCCCTCGGCCCAGAATGTTACTCAGAATGGTACACAATATCACACATTGGCCCTCGGCCCAGAATGTTACTCAGAATGTTACACAATATCACAAATTGGCCCTCGGCCCAGAATGTTACTCAGAATGGTACACAATATCACACATTGGCCCTCGGCCCAGAATGTTACTCAGAATGTTACACAATATCACAAATTGGCCCTCGGCCCAGAATGTTACTCAGAATGTTACACAATATCACAAATTGGCCCTCGGCCCAGAATGTTACTCAGAATGTTACACAATATCACAAATTGGCCCTCGGCCCAGAATGTTACTCAGAATGTTACACAATATCACAAATTCACAATTCTCACAAGTAGGCCCTTGGCCTCATATTTTCTTAATTCACAAATGGCCCTTGGCCACTCAAGTTCACAACTTCACAATTTCTTTGATACGTCCCATAGTTCACAAGGTTTCACATATGACGTGCAAAACTTCACAACCTTTTTGATGTTTCCACAATTTCATAATGCTTCACTTATCCACAATTTTATCATTTACATCCATGATTTCATAATGATTCATAACGTCAATACATAACTTCATGTCATCATAATACTTACAACGAGGATCATAACGTCAATAATAATAATTATTAACAGATAGAGGTACATTGAAGTACTATTACTCACAGTGTTGTAATAGCGTGCTAATTCCTTCCAGAGTATAGCCTGCACACAATCATAACTTGTAAATTAATTCCTTTTTCTCTTAAATCATCGAGGAACCATTCCCCGAGTCATTACACTTCATACGAATTTATAATTACCTTAAAAGCATCAGAAAAATATTTTAAAAATACCAGAGGCATAAGCATGCAAAACTGAACAAACACATTTTTCACTTTGAAAATAAACCTCTCCGCTCGAGCGCCACTTTGGCCGCTCGAGCGGACTGCACACTGCACAAAACTGCTGGGAGGTCGCTTTTCCCGCTCGAGCGGGCTTCCCGCCGCTCGAGCGGACTGAGCAAAATCTGTTTTGGGGCAGTTCGAAGTTCATCCAGAATTTCAGCAACACAACTTCATTATACATACAAATCAAAGTGAAATTAATGCAATATATTGATCCAACTTCACTATACCATAATTTATCACTTGAACACCACCAAATAATCATAATTAGAAGCTTCATCAAGTCATAACCTTATCAAATTCCATCTTTCTTACATCCACAAAACATAACACAATCCATACATAGATATAACCAAAGCTTAAAGATAAATTTCATACAACATTTAAATTAGTTTCAAAGCAACTAATTGATGAGAAGCCCCATAGTAATCAAGCATGACTCTCACCCACTTTTCAATTACAAACCCTAAGTGTATAATTATGAATCTAATAAACCCTTCATCACAAATGGAAAGGGAACTTCACACATAATCAAAAGAGAGCTTGTATGGAATAGATTCAACATACCTTGAGTCCCAATTCTACCTCCCTCACACGGCTTCTTAACCTTCTTCTTGAAGATCTTCCTTGAAAACCCCTTTTTCCCTTATTTCTTTCTCTCTCACGAAATTTCTTTTGAAGTGGGTCTTAGTCAAACAAGATAAGCATTTATATAATATGTGAATAAGGACAAAATCCAATCGTTTAATCGTTCCGAAATTGAAATTTTGTAAACATGTTTAATATTACCTAAAAATTATACTGATCACAGATATATAATTAATTTCGGATAATTAAGCCGTTAAGGCTTCCAATTTCTAAGTCAAAGATTTTAAGTGTAACAGATACATTTCCTGAGGGTCAGATAGACTTCCTTAAACATGGCTTTCACCTACATAACTTTAATTTCTCTTGGAATTTCATAGTAAATATTTAAAAACATAAAACAAGGACTGAAAATAAATCAGAAAACATATACGAGAGTTGGGTTATTACAATGTCCCATGTAACCAAGTGTGCATTTTAATTTCAAATGCAATGCAAACCAAATAAGCGAACAAAGGGGCTTTCAACCTCTATCATGGCTTGATCAAGAGGTGAAAGATGCATGCAAATGCAATGCAACCTAAGTATGTTAACTAGGCATGCAACATGAGCGTATGGGAAGCATGCAAGGCATATAACAAGCATGCAAGTTAAATGAGCATACAAGGTACAATGCCAACACACACACATGCAAAACATATGGCATGTTAAGCAACCAAAACAAGGAGGAGAATGCATGCCAAATGCAACACCATTTCAACATGCAACAACATGTCATAAGCTAAGCATGCAACAACATGCCAAGGGATGGACTTAAACTAAATTAGGCAGCCCTTAAACAAGCCTAAAACAGTGGCCAACTTGCTCAATAATGGAGGCTAAAACACATACCAATAGACATGCATGCAAGGTCCAAGACTTGGGCATAAAAGAGACTTTTAAGCACACTTGAAAGGATGCAAACATGGATGCAAGGCATACATGGAAAGCCTTGAAATCATGTTAGTGATGGTGCCAAACCAAGCAAGCAACACAAGCCAAACATGCAACCAATGGTCCAAAGCATAAGGCAAGCCAAGGAGGTATTGAACTACCCTTAACAAAACCAAACATGGCATGAATTGAATGACCAAAATCAGAGGTTTAGTATGTTAAAACAAAGCTAAAAACACAGTGACATGGCATCCTAGGGGGCCTAAACATGATGGCATGCATGAAGGCCTAAACATGGAGCATGAGATGACAACCTTATAAAGCATTAAAGGGACATCAAATGCAAGCATACAAGCACATCATGAGGTCTGAAATAACATGCCAAGTGGTTCCAAACCCCTGAAACAAAGCAAGGATGGCATGCTAGAGGGGCCAATGCTTAAGGTATACAAGAGGGATTACATGGTGGCTATACAAAGCAAAGCATGGATGACCCAAAAAACCAAAAACAGTCCTCAAGCACACTAAATCATGCACTAAAGCTTCACAAAGCTGAGCCAAAATCATGCTAAAACAAAGGTCAAAGCTTAAAGCATGTTAAGGCCTAAAAATGGCATTACAAGGCATGTATGCTAAGCAAGCATGGTGTACCAAAACCAACTCAAAACAGTGCTAAATCATGACATAATAAGTACAAAAAATAGCTAAGGCATGGTCAATATACACTTAAATTAGATGCTCCCTCAAGAGGCAAAAATGGCCCTTTTCAAGGACAACAAGGAGAGGGATTGGCCCTCTCCTTCTTAGGACCTCAAGGCACCATCCTCACCTCTAAACTCCCTCAAGATATCAGTGGTGAGGAGGCCCAAACACAATGGTCCCAGAGCTCAACCAAAATGGCACAAAACGAGGGCCAAACAAGCCTTAAGAGGGGTCAAACAACCCTAAAGCTTAAAATACCCTTAAACAACTATTTAGAGTAGGCAAAAACAAGACTTTTATGTGTTATATGCTAAGCTCAAAAATAGATGCAAGATAGTCAAAAAAGCTTTGCAAAAATGGGGTATTTAAAGGTAAAGTCCTTACCCTTGTTGACCCTTATAAAAAATGGTAGACCAGCTGGTTCTTTGAGCTCAAAACCACCCAAGAAGTCCAAAAATAGCCCTCTAGTGCCTTAGCTCCAAGAGAAGGTGTGATGGTGGGTGTTTGTGCACAAAAGTGAGGCAAAACACACACAAAACACAAAAGATAGGAAGGTATAGATATAGGATAGATACAAATCCTAACCCTAAAACCAGAGCCCCTCTGAAAATGTTGTCTAACCCTAAAAGAGGGAGAGAAGGCCTCCTCTTATAGAGCTTCAATCTTGTAAGCTTACAAGACAAGCTAGCTAAGAGGGAAATCCCTCCATACACGTGTATGGAGGGGAGCCAAGTGCATGCCAGCTGCATGAAAATATCTGCAAAAACAGATGCACAGTAGTCGGCTAGCCAAAAATGCAATTGACCAAAAAAAGATAGCCGGCCGGCCATCTATAGTGCCGGCCGGCCAAACATTTGGCCAGTGGCAACAAGACACAGCCGGTGGCCTCAAGCCATGGCCACTGGAGTGTGGGGATGGCCCACAAGCCATTCCCTGCCCCTCTAAGGCAAAGCACAAGTGTTTGGTGCAAAACCAAACACAAAACATTCGAAGTCAAGAGATCCTGAGGCAAGGTGCGTATCCGAGGCCTCCGGGAACTCAAGACGAACACAAACATGGATGATCACCGAGTGTTCAAGCGGTAACGTCCAAGTCTTGAGGACGGTCAAAAATGGGGTGTCTACAGTTGTCCCTCTTTGACAGAACTCAAAAGTCATAACAATGACGAGAGTGATTGTCAAAGCCTAGAGACGACCCATTTTTGACAAGGCCGAAGACTTAGACAAAGCATGCAAGACAGACAAGATATGCGCCCGAAGGCAGGGGCAAAATGCAAGACAATGCACAAAGCCGAACATAACTTATGATCATGCAAAGAAAGCTGTAACGGCGTACACCAAACTACACTACAATGCAGAAAGGATGTAAGAGAATTATGCAATTCTCAAAACGTCTCACTCGGAGGATACAATACCTATCCGACTTGTCTGGTTGCACCAGCCTCAAATGAACCGTACATACAATATCGTGCCGGAAAAAGAAAGCAACTTAACAGGTGCAATGCCGTTAGCAACATGCATAACATGCAAAATGAATGCAAAATGATATGCAATATATACAAAACTATGTATAATAATGCAAAAGGAAATGCAATGCAATTGAAACAATGCAAACGACATGCAATGCAATTGAATCATGATCCAATCATGAGCGGTTCAAAACCACACAAATGTCAAATAGATTGATGGAAGTAACAAGTCTGTCTACCATAGAAAAGGTGCCGCAACCCTCAAAGCGCGTACACATGCAGAATTATGAGTAATGTAGACAGACACAAGAACGAGTATTGGGTGGAATGACATAAGTGGGGAAACAACCCGCTAACGAAAGAACAATGATCCTAATGCTGGATGCAAAAATTACACTACAATGTAATATATATAGTGGATATGGCATGCAGCCGAACCAAATCTTGCCTTAGGAAAGGCAAAGGACACAAACAAACCACATTTAACATGGAAAATGGCGCCGTCACCCTCAAACCAACATACCAGCGTGGAATAGGCGGCGTACACCAAATCTCATAACCGCGTTTCAACATGAAAAGTTTGGGGCACATACCAGACCAAGCTCAACATGGAAAGCGCACAAGCCATAGATGTATGTGATGCAATGAATGATGCAAACTACAATGCAATATTTACACTATGCAATGGAATGGATATTTACAATGGATAAGGCACGCAGGCCAAACTGTATCTTGCCTAGGAAAGGCATGGACACAAACAAGCCATGTCTAACACAGAAAAGGTGCCGCAACCCTCAAACCAACATACCAGCATGGAATAGGGCGCGTACACATGCAGAACTGTGCTTCGATGTGAAAAGTATGAGCACATACCAGACCAAGCTCAACAAGAAAAGGTGCGTGCCCTAGATAAAAGGGTGTGATGCGGTGAATGCATGCAAACTACAATGCGATATCTACAATATGCAATGGGATGTATGTAAATGCAATATTTACAGTGGAATGCATGACATATGCACTATATACAATGAAATGCATGACATATGCACTATTACAATGAAATGCATGACATATGCACCATCTACAATGGAATGCATGACATACGCAATATTTACAATGGTGCATGACATATGCAATATTTACAATGATGCATGACATATTCAATATTTTTTTGTTTTTTGTTTTTGAAATGCATGCTGCATGGAAGTGCGCGACAACGCAAGTCGCTTGAAATGCATGAACTTTTTAATGCGCGACAACGCCGCGGCTTGAGATGCATGAAAATGCATGAACTTTAAAACGCGGCGGCTTGAGATGCATGAAAATGCAAATGAAATGTGCACATCAAAGGACCAAAGGTCTTGCACGCCTTCCCGAGGATTTAAGGTCTCCTAGACCGTGCGTATTTAAGGTCTCGCCAGACCATGCGTGTTTAAGGTCTCGCCAGACCATGGATTGAAATGCATGACAATGCAATGGATGACATGTACATGATACTTACAAGATGTGTGCACAACAATGCGAATGAAGTAACGCATAATCAGTGTGCGTCCACGACAAAGCGTTGTAATACAATGCATGATAATGCAAGGGATGACGTGTGCTACAATGCATGCCGACATGCAAGCAACAACCGAAGTGTGTTTAAGGTCTTGCCAGACCGTGCGTGTGTAAGGTCTCGCCAGAACCGGACATTAAAGTGCGAAACAACGCAAGTAAGGTATTCAAATGCAAGACAATGCATATGGGGGGCAACTTTCGACTCTTGCAAGAGACAAAAAGGATACAAAAAGGATTCACGACACCCGTATTCAAGTGCTACGCATAGAAGACACGGTTTGAGGTCAAAACGGAGACCGGTTGAGCTTCGGGAATGCCATTTCTTGCACTGTCTTGAGCAATGGAGGTCCCAAACTATACATCTGACCCAAACAAGGTTGTAGAAATCTCACCGGCCAAAAGGGGCAGGCAGGCACCGGCCATGCACCGGCCACCGAAACACATCACCGGCCAAATATTTGGCCGGCCGGCCAAAAATGTAGCCGACAGGCCAAAAATGCCTGAATCGGGGCAGTTTTGTCTTTTTGGCTTGGGTCTTTTAAAATAGGGTTTCAAACCCTATTTTCTTACTTCCTTTTAGCCGAAATTTCTTTCCCTCTCTCTCTAGAGCATTTTTCTTCCTCAGTTCCTCGATTTTCTTGCGTTTTAGCCCCCATTTCATTGTTTGATTCACGAATATCTTCGCGTTTCGAACATTTTGAACCGAACATTTCTTCGTTTTGGTGTCTCTTTTGCTATTTCCACGTCTTGGGGGTTTGTTTCCCCCCGAGTTTCTCTCGATTTCCGTGCCTCTTCCATTTGTCGACTTTTCCATCCATTTTCCGTCCTCTCGGGGTTGATTTTTCGGTTGACCTTTTGCATTCTCATCCGATTTCCCACTTTCCCGGCCATTTTCTCATCACTTTTGACATGGCGGATGATATTCCACGGGGCGGGACTCCTCCCGGATCATGAGATGGGATCCTGGGGCCGAGCTTCTACCCTTGAGCGTTTGCCCGTTCGACCACGGGTGACCTACCGGCCGGCGATTCACGTCCTGCCTCCCGATGGACTCCGTCAGTTCAGGAGCTTTGATAGGGCGGGTGCCTCCAGAGCTTCTCTTACCGCGAGCCGACGTCACATCTGTCCTTCGGCGCTTCCGAGGTATATTCTTTCCTCTGTTTTATTTTCTGTAATGTAGAACACTTAATTGCCATAGCTGATTATGTTCTTTAACTGCTTAGCTCGGATACATCGATGCACTGTATACCGTAGTTGACTGTGAACACACTTGCAACTGATATCTATTTGAATCTGATACGTGCACACACACTGCACTAGCCCTGAACCACTCAAACACACTGACACAACACACACTGTAGTTTATTATGAGCGCAACAGCACCCGATATTTGTTTGAATCTGAAAAATGTGCACACATGCTGTATCTGTACTGAACCACCCAAACACGCTGACACATCACATGTTGCAGTTCATTGTAAGCACACCAGCACCCGGTATCTGTTTGAATCTGAAAACGTGCACACATGCTGTATCTTCATAAATTCTGAATGCTTTTCAAAACTGTACATTTAGCATTGCTTCGCAATTGTTTGCTTGAAAACAGGGCGATTCCCATGTCGTTCGGGGGTATGGGAACATTGCCACCCGAGATTGGTACGTGGAGCTACCCGATGCAGTTCGCCACATCGTAGACCAGGCCGGCTTCGGCGCATTTTGCAGAGGACTTTCCAGACTCACCACGAGCAGGCCTCTCCTTGCCGCTCTAGCGAAGAGGTGGCGGGACACCACCGATTCCTTCCACTTCTCTGCTACGGGAGACATGACGATGACTCCCTACGACTTCTCGATGCTCACCGGCATCGAGATAGGGAGTGATCCGATCCCCTTTGACACCGACATGGACAAGTGGGAGGCTGCTCAGATCTACCTGCTCGGCGAGGTGGCGCCTCTCGCACGTCCCGGCTTCGTCCGATATTCATGGTTCGAGGTCCAGTTCAGAGTCCAGCCAGCCTTAGTCGAGGAGGCTCCAATGACCCAGGAGGCGGTGGAGCGATATGCGCGTGGCTTTCTCATGTTCCTGCTGGGGATGACTATTTTCACCGACCGGGCAAACACTGTGCCCCTCTGCCTGCTCAGCGCTCTTGTGGATGTCACCCGGATCTTGCGCTATGACTGGGGTGGCGCTGCCTTGGCCACTCTATGCGGGTACATGAGCTCAGCCTCCTGTTGCAGCGGACACCTGCTCGGGGGCTACTGGCGAGGTTGGGAGGTACGTTTTCTTCTCTGCTTTTCATTTCTGCTTTACATTTTCTATACTCTGTATACTGCACACACTGTGGTCTGCTTCACACTGACTGTATACTGCACACACGGCACACACATACTCTGTTTTACACTGACTGTACACTGCTCACACTGTACACTCTGCACAATACACACTGACTGTATACTGCACAATACACGGTCCTGCCATTTCTGCTTTATTCTATATTCTGCTTTATCTGATAAGCATACTGGTATCTGCTCTACAGTTGTGGGTCTACAACTACTTTCTGAGACTTGCGCCTGTGCCAGACATGGAGACCCCTCTCGTCGTCCTGTTCTCGCGCCGCTTTGACGTGCGGTGCTTGCGGAGGCCCCGGGAGACGTTTATCTTTTTCCGCCGCTACTTTGACACCATCACTTCCGCAGAGGTATGTTCAACTTTGCAGTTCATTTAAGCTTCGCTTTACACTGTATTTTCAATAATAGTAGATAACAAATTGCATTTCATTTTTAGATCACCTGGCAGCCTTGGGCTCCATTGCCAGCCGTGATTTGGGATCGATTTGCCGGTACTGAGGAGACCCCGCGTTTCCGGATTTTGCTAGAGGGCCCGGTCTGTCGGGCTTGGTACCTGGGTGAGCGTTTGCTACGCCAGACATTAGGTTTACCGGAGCAGATAGTCCCGATTCACCCTCCTGAACACATGAGGGAGACAGAGAGATTCACTCCCGAGCAGATGACTGACTATATGATCGGCTGGGAGGCAGATGGTTTCAGGGGCGAGGGCGACTACTCGGAGTACGTCCAGACCTTCATCATGCGGCCTCTGAGCGGTGGCCGTCGAGCTGAGAGAGAGAGGCCTGTGGCGCCAGCGGCCGGAGCGGGAGAGCGGGGACAGGGACATCGAGGACAGCTCGAGTCCGTGGTAGGGGTGGAGCTCGGAGGGGACGGGGGGCTAGTTGGCCAGCGCTCCCTACTTCGATGACATGTCGGGGACAGGGTGGGGCGACTTACCAGATTCCCATTGCTCCCCCTCCAACTGATCACGAGTTAGTCAGGTTCTACGACTTACCTCCGGTATGTACTACTTTATCTTGCATCTTGCATTGTCATTTCATTTCAGCTTATTTGATATTCTGCAGAATACTGATGGATCTAATACTTTTGCAGGCTTCCTTCGAGTACACCCGCCAGTCCCTGGAGCTGGCTGCCTCTATGATGGGGATGTTCCAGCGGAGTCTTGATCTTCTAGCCATCTATGGCATTCCGGTATGTTCTTCAACCGCAGTCTCAAAATCTACACGATCTAATGCATCATATACTCTGATGCGTAGTACAACACCTGATACAGTGCTCTCGCGGCATCTGATATACTGCATTCATACACGGCATTCTGCACTGATAAACTGCTCACATTATTCATACATTGTACTCATACACTGCATTCTGCACTGATAAACTGTTCACAGTATTCTGATGCATTTGCCTTTTGTACTTTTCAGCATCCCTTCCAGATTCCTCCTGTAGGTGGTGCTCCGGCTGGGCCTTCTGTTTCTACCCGAGATGGCAGAGTATACCCCCGCACCAAAGCGGGGCACACTCATGTAGGGAGCAGCTTGCTGGCTCCAGTTCTTGATGACAACGATGATGAGGAGTCCGAGGCAGAGGCAGAGGTAGAGGCGGAGGCTGACTCATCTGAGGAGGAGACTGGGGACAGCTCAGGCTCAGACTCAGATGATGACGCCGATGACACTGCTCCGGGACCTTCGTCCAGGAAGAGGATGAGGACGGACCCCTAGGCCTGAGACCTTTGGACATTGATACAGATTTTTGCTGTTTTTCTTCTTTTTTGTACTTTTTCCTTTTTTTGTTGGTAGCTAGAGTACCTTGTACTGCTGCAGGCAGATTTTCGTTTCCAAAACTATGTACTTGTAAAAAGATGATGAAATGAAACAAACCCTTTTTTGTTTGCAAAAGTGTTATATTTGTACATCTATACATTCCATCGCATTACATCATATTGCACCTCAATGCAAATGAAATTGATCTGTTGTCTGAAAACTGAACACTTGCATTGTAATAATCAGATAATGAATCAGCCAGCAGCAAAACAACTCAGGCAACCCACTGCCCCATTCTGAACACACAGGCCATACTCCACTGAGGATTAATCTGCATACAGCCCATAACACAGCACTTGGTTCATTCTGCACACGGCAAGCCCTGAACAAACAGCCCAATCTGACAAGGCGGACTACAAAGGTGAAACCGGCTGAAGTTGAAGCACACTCAGATGCCCCAAATTTTCCCTTTCTCCTTTTGCTTCGCCTAAATGTAGAGAATGGCACAGCACTCTGAGCATAAACGATTTTTGAAATTGAAAAAAGGTTTCAACCTGGGTATTGAGCCTACGACTGAACACAGTGGAAAAAGACTCAAACAAAAGGCACACGACCTAATCACAACGAGACACGCTTGGAAAAGACCCAAAACAAAAGTTGGGCTAAACAAGACAAAAGACACGACACAACGGACGTATTTACAAACAACGAAAGACCTCAAATCTCGAGGAGCCAGTTCCTTCGGGTAGGTTTCCCACCCTTTCTCATTTGGAATTCTCACATCACTCAGCCCTCAGGCTCGGTTTTTCTCGTCAAAACCCTTTTCCTCACTTTTCTCTCATCGTACATCTCTTTATTCCTTATTCTCTCATTTCCATCCCTCCCCAGGGTGATTGATAGATGAATAGGAAGTTGTGGGTTCACGCCCCAACATTATTAGTTCGCGGCTTATTTCTTCCGGCGACGTCTAGTCAATGTTCCGGGTGGGGGAATGGAGTATCTGGATCCAATCCGATTTGTGCTTCGCACTTGGCTTGAAACCTTGTTGCTTGGAGGTTGTTGAGAACTTACAGCCCTTTACTGACTGCTTCAGTGGTGCCCTCTTCCGATGAATAGAGTGCCCTTTCTGGCAAGTATGTTGATGACGGGGGGAAAGACAGAACACCTGACTCGACTGTGCCCCTAGTTCATGACTTTGACCATTTTTTTTTGTTTTGATTTTCTACTAAAACAGTTTTGACCAAGGTGAGAGTTAGATTAACATACTTGTTCGATTTTTGATTTAAAATCATGCAAGTCAGGCTACGAGCACTGAAAATTTTCCTTTATTGGGTCTATGAAAAGGCGTCCAGTTTTGGAAAATGGAATAGTTTTTCGAAGAAAATAATCAACCTCAGTAAAAATTCTCAAAAACTATTTTTGCAAACGGCCAATGCTCAACGAGCACGGAACTTACTCTCGAGATGCGCAAACCTCGGATCGGAGGCAATGGAAAATTGCCCCTTGCTTGAAAGAGTTGCACGACAACGGAAAGTTGCCCCTGGTTTGAATGGCGACTCATGGCGACTTATGGGTGACAGAAAGTTGCCTCCTTGTCTGGATGATGCCGCAGCATTTTGCAAACAATTCCTCATCAGTGATGATCGAACTCTCGGACACGGAGAAGACGAAGACGGGTCAGAACCAATATATGCGACACAGTCACTTCGGAAGTGTTGGTGGCTAGACTTCAAGACGCAGTTGCCTACGTATCCCAAACATGGGAATCAAGCCTACGTAGTTCACGGTTGTCACAACCGAACTATCGGATTCAGAGAAGGCAAGGATGATCAAAACCATTACATGGACTGAGGCGCTATGAAAGCGTTGGGGGGCTGGACT